>JNEY01000026.1:571901-589090 GCA_020875895.1 Aphelenchus avenae | reverse complement strand
AAATATGCCCGCCGCAGGCGCCGCCAACGAGATTTTTAGGCTTTCTTGGTCAAGTTGCGTCGAAAATTTATTTTGCCTTGGTCCCCCCTTACCTCGCCGGGCCTTCGGCCCGGCGAGGGGGGGGGGGCGCCGTCCCCCGCGCCCCCCTAGCTACGCCACTGGTTGGTACCAGGGTGTCTCGTTCTTGGACCAGTACGCATACCAATGCCACCTCGAAATCTTGGGCCAGGCTAATGTCTGGTAGAATCTTAGATAGCGCCACGGAACTTTTTTCTATAGGGGAAAAGAACTTTATAAGGGGGAAGTGATATTTACATTTTTACAGGTATTTATTTTACGGGTGCCCTCCGACAGCCCAATTTAATAATAAAACTGGAATCCCTCCTTCTTGCCCGCTAAGGTCCTCATGCGATAGCGGGCTCGCTATAACATGCAAGCATAGACTTTGACGGTCCATCACTTTTCTCGCTTATGTCCGGTCAAGCTTAAAACTTTGAATTTTCACTTAACTTTTCATGGCCTATCGAATTATACCAAACTTGTTTGATTAGCATAGACCAAATAGAACGCCCACGAAGACTGCACAAGCCGGTCGAAAGTGCGCTTAAGACGGTTACTCACACTTCTAAATCCGTCGATTACTAGGTCAGCTTAGGCCTACTATGTCTGGTCGGGTTTGGATTGATAACGCTTAGGCTTAAATAAGCCGACAATGCTTTTTTGTACCGCTAGTCAGCTAGAATATCCCGATCTCCTGTATAAGACGGTGCAACTCGCATTATAGGACGGTTCGGACTGGCTTCGCTCAGGCCTAAGTAAATCCACTTTAGGCCTAGTTTGCACGAGTTAGGCTCGGCTTTGGGATTGCATACATTGGATAACCGTACGTACGCGACGCTGATTTGCTTTAGACCTCGCGAGGTCCTACGTTCCCTACGGCCTCATCACGTGGATGGGCCTACACATTCCGGCCGGGACCGCTGGCTGGGCGTGGGCGGACGGCAGCGCAGTGAACTACACAAACTGGAACATAGGCGAACCGAATTAGTGTTCGGGACGGGCCGTGCGAAACGGTCCGTTCCCGTTTCCCGTGCCCGTTTTTCACGGGCACGGGGAACGGCACGGGAGGAGACATGGAACGGGTGCCGTTTTTGGACCCGTTTTTTACCTCAAAATTGCGTCCCTTTTGGGGTGGATCCTAAGCGGGGACTCTTTGGTGAAGAAAAAAATCGCAAAAGTATGCATATTTTGTAAAAATTTATAAGTTTTTTCTTTAAATTTTCCATTATTTGTTCTTTTCTACTGCTGAAACCACAATACCTTAAGCGCTAATGGTNGACATGGAACGGGTGCCGTTTTTGGACCCGTTTTTTACCTCAAAATTGCGTCCCTTTTGGGGTGGATCCTAAGCGGGGACTCTTTGGTGAAGAAAAAAATCGCAAAAGTATGCATATTTTGTAAAAATTTATAAGTTTTTTCTTTAAATTTTCCATTATTTGTTCTTTTCTACTGCTGAAACCACAATACCTTAAGCGCTAATGGTCAAAATTGTTTCTCTGGTGAACTTTTGCCATGAAAATACGGCTTTTTGGGCGAGTTTTTGGTTCAGAGAACGGGCACGGGAAACGGACCGTTTTTTTTAGCACGGGCACGGGGAACGGCACGGGAGGGGGTAGCACGGGAACGGGGAACTGCACGGGAGGGGGGGGGGGGTAGCACCCGAACGGGCAACGGCACGGGGTGGTCTTGCCGAACACTAAACCGAATTATGGTCGAAAAAAGCTGATGTGCACTTTTGAAGATGAGGTAATAAAACACTAATGAAACTCTCCGTCCGCACCATCATCGTATTCTATCCGTTGCGTAAAACATAATTGGAGAAAATCGTAATTACAGTAAACTTAATTTGAGCAAGACGTAATTTGAGTAAAACCACAACGTACCAAGTACTTAAGCATAAGCCTGTCCTGACCAAACAGCATAAACAATACGATGACTGCTTAACACGGACTAGGCTGCCTGCATAACGTGGACTAAGCTGCATGCGTAAGCTGGACTAAAGCAATTACGAACGAGTGGAGTGAATTTGTTTGTAATCAAATGACAGTTACTCACAAACGGCCCGCCGATCATCTTAAAGCCACGCTTTAACAGCACCCGTAAATTTTGTTGTGCTAACAAGCCGGCTTAACACGATCGCGTTGAGCATCACGTGAAAGCGAAGGGAAGTGCACATTTGTCTGATGCACATGACTTTTTGATAAGCGTCACCCGTTCCGGAATGATCGGCGAAAGCAGCGGTGCTTGTTTATTTGCTATGTTCTCGGATCCGGTCTTTTCACAATCGGTGAAGATTGTTTCCTTGTGCCCGTCACGATTCTGCCGCAGAACCTGTCCCTATAGAAAAAGCGCCTTTTCGCGCGAGCAGCGACAGGCTAGCGCAGCTCAAACTTGCCTAGCTAATATGCCGAAACGGCGCGTCTTGCGTATACATTCATGGAGGTTCTTACATGAGCCCAAACTCGAGGTGTTGTGCCGTACCGTGCAGTGTTCTGCGCCGTTCCGTTTTGCCGTGTTTATGGTACGGCAGTACGATACGGAGAGGGTGAGTACGGTGCCGCGCCATAAAGCCTTGTGCTTCGTGGCGTAGTATTTAATGCAGACGTCACGGGTCGACCTCTTTTTAGGGGGTCAAAATGGGTCTTAGACAAAAATGAAGAATGATTCGTAATCGGCTCTTCAAGGGCTTCCATTTGTCGTATGACTCATTATTCTTGCACGACCTAAAAAAACGCCATTTTGGGGAGTTGACACCCTTTTTAGGGGGTCAGACGGGGGTTTCAGCCAAAACAAATATAAAATTGTTTAATAACTTTTTACGGGCTATCGAATGATACCAAACTCGAGGGGGGTAGGTCAAAATTTTTTGCTTCCCTTCCCGAGAGCCGATTAGTGTTTTATGGATTTTCGCAGAAACATCTTCAAAGGAATGTCTTCGTGTTTGAGCATTCGATATGGCTCAATCATTTACGCGCATAGCTTTCAGAACGTATGTCGCTCCAGCCGAGCAGCCCTTCTCGACCGCTCCACTGGCCCCACTTCAACCGTCATCCATATTGGGTGTCACCTTTTGACAGCAACAACCTCGCAGAGTTCTACGGCCAATCCCAGCTCAAGCACGTGAACGACGTTCGAGGACTTGGTCAGAAGCGCTTGACCGCTGACGGCGGTTTCAGCTGGAAATGCAACGTGTCGGGTTATTTGTAAGTTATCTCGATGATATGGCAAGAGCACGTCTAAAACTAGTGAACGGCGTCGGACCGTAATAATTAGCCGTAGAGCAACTCGGAATAACCAATTAAGGTTTGGCTTCACGAACAGGGGGGAGAGGGGCAGTACGTAAGCTTATTTGCGTTGCATTTCCGTTCGAAAAACCTTCTTCACTTTATCGTCACTTCATCACCCCTACTTCATCATGATGAAGTGAAACTTCATCATGGTCAACGATCCAGAATACCCTTCATCACATCGTCATCACGTCATCATTGGAAATGAATTTTTATGCTTATAATGAAGCACTAAGTACCCAAAACTGCTCCGATGATGAACTAGAACTTATTTCAACGGCTTGATCTGTAAAACCTTCATCATTTCATCAATTTGGCTTCATCATGACAAGTGCAACTTCATCAGTCATCAGCCGAGAGCGAACTTCATCACCTTAGCTTCATCATGATGAAGTGAAACTTCTCACGGCATATTCAATGAAGCCAAACATGGGTCCATGCCCGAAACTATTTCGGCGACATGTATGCAGAATAAGTGTAGCAGATATCAGCTTAGTGGATAGGAAGGATGTTTGACCGGCTCAGGTTTTCGTACGGGTCGGTTTGGATCGCCGAAAGGCAGACCTCGTCCATGATTTGCAATGACACTATATGTTATATTTTTTTTGTAGACCCAACGAGCTCAAGATCGAACTTGACGGAGACCAACTTCTGATCACCGCTGAACACTCCGAGAGCTCCGACGACGAATCGGTAACTCGAAGCCTCATGCGTCGCGTCACTCTTCCGAAAGACATCTACAAGGATTCGATCAAGTGCCATATTGACGGACACGGATGGCTCGAGATCCATGCTAACAGAGAACACTCGGCAGGCGACGGTGCGGAGAAAGTCCACATACCGATTGCTTTCTGCCTTACTGGCGTCCCTATTATCCCGTAATGATTGATTTCTCGCTGTAAACTACTGAAGCCTTTAAGAACCATAAAGATTTACGCTCTTGTTGTTGAAACTGACTGAAATCCGAAAGAAACCTGCGAAACTGCACTAAGAGAAGGCTTCGCGTTAATTCTCAAAAACTCGTTCAAAGTTAAGGCGCTTACGAAGCCTTCCATTAACGTGCGTCTAACTGAACTCGCTCGGCTTCGTAGGCTTAAACCCGAACTTTCTAAGCGCTTCGCGATACTTGTACTGAGCGTTCAGTCAGTCTACGTCTTGCTGAGCCGACGCTTCTCATTCTGCATTGTGGACGGTAGGATATTTGTCGAGCTAAGCAAGCAATTGCAAATGTGCCGCGTGCTGCATCACGTAATTATTCCGGCTCTGCTCGTGGCCATTGTGGCCAAGCCTTGGCAAGCAAATGTGGCGGGCTCCAACAAAGATAACGTCGCGAAGAACCCACAAGAAAAGGTCGGTAAAGTTCCATTGACCATTTTGTCCTAGAGCATCGATAATTCTGCTCCATGTATAATTTGGATGTTGCACCAAAATCCCAGTAAATGCTCATTTGCGAAAAATAGTCATCGACTACAGTGGTTGTTGTGAATGCACTTCGACTTAAACTTATGGGCTTGACGACACTGTAGTCCGACTGAAAACTTCGCAGACGTCGTCAAAGTGGTCATTGTGAATCCACGTGTAGTCGAAGGTCTTGTTTAAGTTTCAGTTTTAGTCGTGTGTTGTGAATGGGCCTTAAGTCCACAATGAAGGATTTGCAAAAACATTAGACTGCAAAGCGGTCGTTGTTTGTCCAAAATGAACGTAACATGAGGACAGTGGCCGGAAACAGCTGCTAGCGAGATCTACCGTATTTCTTCGAATAACTGCTCCCTAATGAGTTACTTTTTCGTAACCTCAACGAAAAAATATTTTTTAATAGTTTTTTCATATTTAGGACTATTCGTGCTTCTGGAAATTCTTATTTCATCGCTATCCATCCAAATGTTACATTAATTTTGATGTGCATTTACGACATGGAGCTACGGAAGGGGAGACTATTAGAGGAAGCGAGTTATTCGAGGAGATACGGTAGTAGGGGATGTCCCTTGATTTATAATTTGACTTTAAGCGCCCTAATTAATTAGGGCAAACAAAGCAAATTCCACCAAACATTTGTGCGAAATAAGCTAAAGAACCGCGCGGGCGGCGTCTGCGATGTGGACAATCACGAAAACTAAAAAAAGGAATCCTAGAAAAGAATGCTTGTATTTGAAGAATTAAAAGTATTCCGCACATTTTTGTTCAGGAAACGTCAGCAAAGAAGCGAAGTAAACCGCCGAGGAGCGTCGATACGCTCTCGCTGCTGAAGAGGCGACCCTTGTGGCGATACTACAATGTCGTTTAGCACCCGGAATTCGTGCTCAAATCATTCTGTTCATTCTAACCAATATGTAAAAAAACCTAGTAAGTTCCGAATAAATGAGATTCCGAATGTGATTGGACTGGTCATAAATCCCGGCTTTGCTTGGTCATAAATCCCGATGCTCAGTTCAAAATGTGTTTTGACCTGTTCGTGTGTCTACAAGATTTTTGATTCGTACTTGTATTTTTGCGATTTAGTTGAAAAAAGCAGGCAAGCAGAAGAACTCCGACAAAAATGTGCAGCTATCGAAGAAAAATAAACGCGCTGCGATCGAAAATAGTGACGAACCACCTAACAATTTCAAAACTTTTAGTGTGTTTTTCAGATGTGGGGCAAATAAAAAGCCCCCGTGCCGGTATGGAGCAAACAAAAGTTATGCTTTTAGTTGGTGGAATTCTGCTTTTGCTTGAAACACGACTGAGATGAACGAGAATACAAAGTCGAGCTTCATTCAGTGAGTCATTTAAGACACTTAAATGCGTTTAAGGGTATGATTGCTTTTCGTTTGGCTTACTGGCGAGCCGGCTTTTGGCAGATGGATGCGCGCTTTGTCAAGGTGAGCCAGTCGTCGAACCACATGTACTTGTCAGGGAGACCGGATCCGGTGCCGGGAATGAAGTCGTCCGTACAAAGCCCTACGCACGACGATGGGCTGATGTGCGGCATGTCACCCATCCAGTTGACGTAGTCCACCGGTGTTCCGTCGGTCCACTGGAATACGCCGGGTATATCCTTGCGGATCAGTCCGATCCAGGTCTGATTGTAACAGGTGTAGACCGGCTGGCCCGTCTCGGCCCAGTCTGTAAAGGGTTTTCACGATCGATTCGGCTATACGCATGTCATACCGACTAGCATCGAGTTCTCCGCGTCGCTGTGAAACGACGCTAAGTGTGCCCCTTCCGCGTTACAAATCTGCTCCGCCTTCTCGCACGTCACATAGTTGTGGATGATCTAGGCCGAAGACGTGTTTGGTAGAAGCCTGTATAGGTATTCCAGGACTAGCGAATGTTTTAGGCCGAGTGACACGATTTTTTAAATTGCAAAATGCGTTCGGGTTTTTCAAAATTAAAAGGAGTCAGTGGTTAGAAAAAGAGAAAACATAAAAGAAAAATAAATAAAATTAAACGCATAATAAACGGCTGGTTGAAGATAAATACCAAAGGCTGCGGACGGGGCGCTTACTAGGGCTGGCTGGGGACGAGGGCTGGGCACTTTTTTTTGGCAGACCGAGACCCGAGACTTAGAAATTCCGAGACCCGAGAACGAGACCCGAGCCGACCGGGAACAGCCATTTACACGCAATTGCGTGAAAAATTTGGCCAGAAAGACGAAACATTTGTCTGAAAAGCCACAAAAAATTACTCAAAACGACGCCACTAGCGGTAGGTAAAATGGCTCGCCGCTAGGCGCCGCCAAAGCAAATTCCCACATCGACTGTCAAATTTTCGCCTACAATTTGTCCTGGCTCTGTCTCGGAACTAAACAAAAAATTCAGTTCCGAGACGCCCAAAACTGCCCGCCGCAGGCGACATTAACACAATTCTAGATGAAAGTTCGGCAAAAATGGTCTAAATGTGTTCAAGACTGAGTGGAAAATAGGCCCGCCGCAGGCGACATTAACACAATTCTAGGTGAAAGTTCGGCACAGTTGCCGCCGCTTCCAGGTTCACCTGAAAAGCACTGTTAAGCGTCATGCCCGAAGCCTACGCTGGCGACAGGGTAGGCATTCAACGATGCTAAAATGGCCTAGAGATGTACACGATTCCGTAATTTCTGCAGAAGTCTGAGTGCTGCTTTCACTTTGGCTTACAACTAAAACTACTACTAAACACTTAGCAATACTTCTGTCTGCCGCGCTTAACTCGAATTTAAGCAACTGAAACATTTGTTAGCGAGCCTGTGGACTCCCGTTGATTTTTTCCATTATAAAAGTTTTTCATAAAATTTTCCGAGCCAATTTTTTGGGAAAGTTATCGTTCAACACTAGGTTTTAAAATCCCATTCTACGTGCTGAATACGCTTCGTGACTAAGCCTACGAATTGTCATAGCCCGAAGAGAGCCCGCTTCGGCTGGTCGACTAAGCAAGTGAAACGACGCTGAATAAACATCTTTCGCGCTATGGTCTGGGCTCTCCATAACCGAAATAAAACGCGTAGTCATCGGTCATCGGACGGGAAAGTCTTAGGACTGATTGAACAGCTAGGAAAAATGCGGCGGAACATCCCAGCCAAATTGTACAAGTTAAGTAATCTTCGCGAACCTTTCGCCCAGTTGGAATAGCTAAAATTCCCTCCATCCGTCCAAGACCATTCGGTCTTTGTCGAGGTCCGCTCGCCGCCAATCCAAATCGTTACGCCGCCATTGTACGTGTCGTATACAGCGTATAGAGAGTTCGTCTAGCCAAAAATAAAGGACGCTTGAAAGGAAACCTTTAAGGAAAGCGTTGACGAAGGCAGAGCCAATCGACGCTAGATGACCGCCATATTCGCGACATTCCGATTCGCCGTCCTTGAAGAAGTAACCGATCGGAACGATTTTGTAGCAGTCGGCCTCGGTGAGACCGCGAAGAAATCCGGGTGGACAGTCGGCTTCAACGCATACGAAGAATGCACAAGAAACGAGGACAATCAAGCGCGCGAAATTCACCAACGTTCGCATCTTAATCGACATTGTAAAATTTGAGACTAATCACCGAGGACAAAACGGCTTGTTTACCCGGGTCGCTTAAAGAACGAGCGAACGGAGAAGTGAACTGATAAGAGAACGCTGCTAACAATGACTCGGGGAGGAACGCTAATCCTTTTGTTTCCAGCTTGCCGATAGCGAAGACGAGAAAACGATGCTCTGATGACCAGCGAAACACATTGCAGCATGTCCATTTTTAGCTTCCTTCCGCTCAAAAAAGGTCCGGCCCATGCGAAAAAACATCAGAGTTTGCAATTATATGTCAAATGTTGTGGGAGAAACATTGGATAAACTTCATTAGTTTCTCCATTGTTCTCTAAGCACTTCGTCTTCTTGTACCGCGGGACTGTGATTGATAGCCGTCGTGCCGTAGCGTTTGCGGACCTTACAAGCTACATCAGAGAACCACATTTTGACGGTTACTAATGTTGTCCATCATTTCGTCCGAGTCGATAGGGCCCAAGTCTGCATTCAGGAGCCACAAACTAGTGTTCGGGACGGGCCGTGCGCAACGGCCCGTTCCCGTTTCCCGTGCCGGTTTTTCACGGGCACGGGGAACAGCACGGGGGGGGGGGGGTCAGCACGGGGACGGCGAACGGCACGGGGGGGGGGGTCCACGAACGGCGGCCGTTCCCGTGCCCGTTTTTTTCGTAAGGGGCGGCCCTTTGGTGAAGAAAAAACGAAAAGTATGCATATTTTGTATAAATTTTAAACTTTTTTCGGCTATACTTCAGGTATCCCCCTGTACTAATTTCATACACACAACAGGGGGGGGGGGATAACTGAAGTCTTAGGCTATAGACGTAAACTTCAGTTATCCCCCCTGTTACCAATTTCATATAACTAATACTTCACCTATCCCACCTGCAAGCAGTCTAAATCAGCATTATTTATTAACGTTCCGATAAACCCAGCATCACCACTGTGCATGTTATCACACATGCTGCAGCCACAGAATACAAAGTCATGGGCGCCCACCCTACGGGGTGGAGGATGTCACACTCCCTCGTCTTAAACACTTTTCAGGTTGACGGGTTTCATACGCGAGAGAATGAAGGTTCATAATCAGTATTCTGTGAATTCCCAGAAATGCACAGGTCACACACTGCTTGAACTCGTACGATTGAGAGAAAAAACGGCTCATAGAATCCAACAGTTAGCCCTCAGTATTGTATGAAATGAGTAACAGGGGGGATAACTGAAGTCTTGGGCTATAGACGTAATCTTCAGTTATCCCCCCCTGTGGGAGTATCACGGGGGAGGGGGGATATCTGAAGTCTTACCCTTTTTTCTTTAAATTTTGCATTGTTTGTTCTTTTCTACTGCTTGAACCACGATGACTTAACAGCTAATGACCACAACGGCTGCTCTTATGATCTTTTTCTATGAAAATACGGCTTTTTGGGCCGTGACAGAGCTACACTTATTAGCTAAAGTTAGCTAAAAGGAAAAGCTTCCCGGTCGCTAATGAATCGTAAAGCGGTCCGTTATAGAACGGATCGCGAACGGATGATCTCATCATCCGCAATGCTTTTCGACTACTTGCTATTAGCCTCTTGCAAAGTGTTTCTTGCGCACTGCACGCAGGACTGCTAAATGTTGTGCGCGTCGTGCGTCCTAGGTCCACACAGGTAAACCGTCTAGAGCGTGCTAAAAACTAAGGTAGAAGGTCCCCCATTCGTCCTCTTGTTGGCTAAAGCCCCTTAGCCTGGCATGGGGCCAGGTTGAGTTGATTTTAGGTCGTCCAAAGGTGCTGAGAGTTCATCGATTATCGGTTTGTAAGCAATCCGTAGCGGATTGCATCAGCTTGATCACATTCCTTGACGCCGGAAGTTGTCCTTTTTGCAGGCTTTCGCAGTGCTAAAGTCCACTCTCGACATGCGTCATCCCGCGGAATCCATTAAGCCGCGGTCGTACATCTGCGATGATCGGAGGTCAACAGGACTGAGAACGGCGAGAGAGCACAGTCGCAGACACTGTCGTGGACATGCCCGGAGGCACCGCAGCCCCGCCCAGCGTCCAGAATCGTCGGCCGAGACCGCACATAAGCCAGTGCTCCCAGCCATTCCCCGACCGGTCCCACCAACAATCTTGGTGCTTATCTCAGTTCTCGTTTGGTTTCGCGCGCTTGTTATATCGTGAATGGGCCCAAGTGCCCAAAGCTTAACAAAGTATCTCACCGGTGAAGATCCGCACTTGCTGCAACTGAGCCTTAGGACTTAGTTGTTGGGAGCATTGTTCTCCCTTGAGGCAGATAGTGCGTTCTGTGTCGGATTGTGTTCGCGATTTGGAGAGAAATCTCCTGGGTCTAAGTACCCGCTGTTCAATCACGCTTCCACTGACGCCAAGTCGTCACAATTCAACCAGTTACATTAACGCCAAGTCGTCGTTACAAAACCCGCTCACTTGAGGCGAAGTCCTCGTTATCAATCACTTTCCGCTGCATTCCCGATCGCTAACTGGTGCTTAGCCCACACCGAATCAGGGGTTTCAGACATTAGTCCCAGGGCCCGTTCCTAATTGCGGATTGATCCACACGACCTGGAGGCAAGTAGTTCTTCCAGCAAACCCCGGGAATTACACCTCCGTTACAGGGCGAATTTTTGGTTCGAAGAACGGGCACATGTCAAGAAGTGCCGTTTTTGGTGTACGGACATGGTTTCAAAACGGCCGGTGCCGGCAGAAGACTGCTGGTGGAAATGATCCCAACAGAGAAGCAGGCTGTACCGCAAAACCCAAGAGGAACAACGCAGGATGGCAAGAAAAAAAGTCGAATCATTCCTGGAAGAGCCGCGTACATGACGGAAAAGAAATACACAACAGCGAGACTGAATGCGACGAAGCCGAGCGTATGCGCTGACTTCGTACAACCTACGATCGAAGCAATATCCATCCTATTTTTGGGAAGAACAAAGCATTACGCAGTAAACTGGCTTTAGTGGCATAAACTGGTACTTTAGTTGGTAAGATAAAACTGCACGACTATGACGGAAATCTTCAACTACTTTTGCTAAATGAACCGAAAAAACTCTCTGGCCGCACTCGTGGCTATTTTTAGTTAAAAGGCTAATTAGAAAATCGCTTTTCACTCCTCGACGGTCCATCAAAGACATTTTATGGTTCGTTTGGTCCGGATCTGGGCCTCAAACCCAAAGCTGGGCCGGTCCTATACTGAAGGCCATTGATGAGGATTGATGGGCAACCCTGTGCAACAGGGTCGGGGGCCTGGTGGCCTGCTCCAGGCCCCAGGCCGTGCCTGGACTAATTTTTTCTACGTTAACCAGGCCCCAGGCCCGGCCCGGCCCGTCCGAGGGGCATGGTAAAGGTATGTTTTCGGGCAATTTTCGATCAATTTTATACAAAATTTAGCTATATAAGCGCAAACATTGTGACTGCGGCACCTGTGGCGGTTCACTTTAGGGGTACACCAGGGATTCTGGATGGAAACTTAGAGACCGATACCGATACTAAAAACCCGATACCGATACCGAAGCCCCCAAAGTCATCTTTTAACGCCAAGAAATGCAGTAAAATTCAGCAAAAAATGCGCCGAAGCAACTTGTGCTGCTGATTGAACCTGTTTTAAATCGTTTGAGTTCGAATTTGTTAGGTTTGAATTAAGGTTTGTGTTAAATTTTGGCCGACGGAAACACTAAAAAAAATCTTGATGCGGGCAGATTTTCTCATGACCGATACCGTACCGATACCAAAAACCCGATAGTATCGGTTTTCGATACCGATACCCGCATCCCTGGGGTACACACCTTAAACCCAAGTTTATAATCATTAATAGGCCATACCTCCGGGATGACTACGTAAAGAGGCGACCAAGGGTAATGTTCGGTGCATTTGTAAAATGTTAAGGCCCGGCAGGCCTGGCCCGGCCCGGCAGGCCTGGCCCGGCCCGGCCTGCTGTCCAGGCTCCAGGCGCCGGGCCTCTGGAGCCTGCCGGACCAGGCCCGCAAAACAGGCCTGGTGCACAGGGTTGTTGATGTGGGGTCAGTCCTGTGTTATAGGTACAATTTTCCACGTTTCTCTTTCGGCAACCTCAGTAATGTGGCGGACGAGCAGTTCAGTTTCCTCAATGTCGATTTTCGCAACTAGCATTCGAGCCAGCTGACGAATAATTTCTTGAACTCTGATGCGTTATACCGCGTCGCGAACACGCGTCGGAGGGCGCACGATGCGTGTAGACCACGAATCTTCACGTAAACAACAACACTGTCGGCTGCCTTGAACTGATGCGAGACCGGTTTATTTTCCTCGTCGGTCAGTTAGAACGTTGTTATTTTCATGACTTAACCTGGAATGAAATGAGGTAGATGCCTCTTAGATTCGCTTCAGTAATACTTTTGCATCCCGTGTTGTCTTCGTAACGTACCGTGACGTAAGAATGTAGTGTTCCACCAACAAAGTGTCACCCCTAACCCTCGGCGTTCCCAAAGTGCACCTACCAAAGTGGCCTACAAAAAACAAAAAAAAATTATTAGAGGAGAACACAACATGTTGTAGGAGGGAACGCGGATTTGTTCGGCTAACAATAACTACACCAGCTTAGGACTTGCTTACCCCGGCTTAGGACTTGCTTACTCCGGCTTAGGACTAGCTTACCCCGGCTTAGGACTAGCCTACCCCCTAAGCGGCGCGCTTCGCGCCGGCACGCTTAGGCTTAGGCTGTGCAGATTTGGCTCAGGCTTAGGCTTAGGCTCACTCGCAGGATGTTAAAATTGTTTTGCAAAGCATATTGTACATCCGGACCTATTGTACCCGGCCCTATTGTACACCCGGCCCTTTTGTGAACGGGTCGGCGAAGCGACTAGGGGAATGCCGATTCTGAGTTTGTTAAAGGAACGCAACACCCTTACCCATTATTCCGTACCATACTATCCAACAAGGATGGGGTACAGCTTGAAGACCCGTACTGAGCGTACCACATTCGACAGTGGTCGTTTTCCCACTTCCACGGTTTTCCTCAAAAAACCCAAATTTCTTAATACGATAATTTTGTACATATTGTATATTTTGTATTTTGTAATTTTGAAGAAATCAACCATGCATGTTTATTTTTTCGTATTAGCATAACACTTTCTCTCGTATGTCTAGCTTACGCTATGACAACGCGTGGCGAACGACGCTTACCCGACGCCGGCGAAAGCGGCTACTTCGGCGCTACCCTGGACAAGTTCCACAATCGAATGCTGGACGCGAGGGACGCATTGTCCACAGCGACGATGAAAGTTGCGGACACGGTCAAGCCCTATCTCGAAGGTCCCAAGCATACGCTCGGCTACGACGGTACGGTGCCCGGCGAAATCGGACATTTTAGTAAGTCTTAAGGAGAGGCCAAAAAGGCCGGAAACTTGTCTTGGTACTAGTAGAGAAAATATGCTCTTTTGACGCCCTTGTGAAAAATTAAAAGCTCCAAATTCCATTTATGTGCCACCTTTACTACCCTCTAGGTAGTCTTGGCTGATAGCCTTCGTACCGAACTCCGTTCCGTACTGACCCACCCGTACCGAACTTCGTTCCATACTCGCCCACCCGTACCGAACCCCAGTCGAATCCCACTTACCCAAATCGTACCATAAATCCGTCCTTAGGCTACGCAACGGAAAACGGAACGGCGAAAAAACGGCCGTTTTCCGTGCCGTTCTCCACTGATACGGCACGGAGCGGCGTATATATCGAGCCGTGCCGTACTGCGTTCCATACTAGTACGGAACGGAATACGGCCCGGTTTACCGCTTGCGGTTCCGCATTCCATGCCGTAAAAAAGGACTACGGCACGGAACGGAGTACTTCGGCAAGGCCCGCCGCCTCTTGTCCTCTTGGTAACTTACACTAAGCCATTAGGGCCTACAGGACGGAAGATTTCAGCAAAGCGCTGGCCGGTTGCGGGTCTTTTTGTGCTAAAAATACAAAAACACCCGAAGGTCATGCCTTGAGTGTGCCATAATCGGGGTGGCATATTATAGTCAAAACGGTCAATGCTTGACTTTCACCAAGCCTCGGCCCTTTCAGCTCGAAATAACTTCCACTCGCTTCCCCTTAAAGACAATTCACCTGCTCACGTACGCTTTTAGATCAAACGTACGAGGACAAACATCCAGAATCCGAGGAAGGAGACGATGAAGAAGACGAAGGAGCAGAAGAAGTGTCAAAGGAGGAGACGGAAGAAAGCGACAAGAACACAGATAGCGAGGCTAGTACCGATGACTCCACGGAACGCGAAGGAGAGAAAGGCGGCGAAGACGAAAGCGAGAAGAAAGAAGACAAAGTGAAAGGACCCGCCAAGGACGAACCGAAGGAAGGCGATAGTCGAGAGGACGAGAAGAAGGAAAATGGCGAAACGGAGACGAAGTCGAAAGAAAGCAAGGAAAAAGATGGTGCAGGCAAGGAGAATTTAAAGGAGGAGGACAAAGAAGGGCGAAAGGAGGACGCAAAAGACGAGTCCGCACAAGACCGGAAGGCACCCATTGGTCAGCCAGAGCACAACAAAAGCGAAGGTGAGTAAAGAAGACGATACCGTCGGTAAAAGATCTAATTTTAGAGGCTAAGACGGACAAGCCTGCCAAGCAGAAACCCGACGAAGATACGCACGAAAACAAACGCCAGGAGGCGCCAAGTACCGATCAGACAAAGCCTGGAGACGAACCTGAAAGCGTCGACAAGAAGAAGGCCGATAAGGGCAAAGAAGAGCAAGACGGCGCCGAGAAGGACTCAGGCGAAGCAGGGTCGAAGGCCCCTAAAGGCGATAACACCGAGAAGGAAGATGAAGGTATACCCAGTTGCTGCGGTCCCATAAGGTACTAGCAATGTGTACGCGTTTAGCATTCGCATGTGACCCAGAGCCCCTGCATGCGTCGTAGCGCTACCTTAGGCTGATGGCGTTACCGCATGCATATAGCGCTAACGCATGCACTGTAGGGCTGCTGCATGTACTATCGCGCTACCTATTCATACACTATAGCGCTACCGCATGCATCGTTTAGAGGTGCATCGTTTGATGCGTCCTCGTGTTACCGCGTGTGTTTTAGCGTTATCGCATGCAGTGCTACCGCACGCAGCGCAGCGTCGCTGCATGAATCGTAGCGCTACGTTATGCTGATAGGGTTACCGCATGCGCCATAAAGCTATCGCATGGGTCGTATCTCCATGCATCATGGCACCCATGCATCTTAGCGCTACCGAATGCATCATGGCTCTATCGCATGCATAGTTAAAGGTGCCTCATGCCTCGTCATGTTACCGCATGTATTTTTCCATTATCGCTACCTACATAGTGCTACCGCACGCAGCGCAGCGTCGCTGCATGCATCGTAGCACTACGTTATGCTGATGGTGTTAACGCATGCATCATAGGGTTATCGCATGCATAGTAGGGTTACTGCAGGCATCATGGCATCTTAGCGCTACCGAATGCAGCATAGCTCTATCGCATGCATCATCAGAGGTACTTCATTGCGTCGTCGTGTTACCGCATGTATTTTAGCGTTTTCGCATGTATCATAGTGCTACCGCATGCAGCGTAGCGTTGCTTCATAAATCGTAGCGCTACGTTATGCTGCTAGCGTTACCACAAGCATCATAGTGTTGTCGCATGCCTCGTAGTAAAGCAGGCAACCCGAGACCCCGGCTCCCCGGTCCGCGAGGGGGTCACCCAGGCACCCGTGGACCCCCTGGGTTTGGGCTTTTTCTGCCAAATTGCAAGCAGTTTTGGCAAGTTCAAGCAGTTCTAGATAGCAAACAAGGGGAAGCCGAGGCGCAATCGGCCGGTGAAAAGTCGGCAAATCACGCTACTGACAAGGGTCCGCCGGCTTCCGAAAAGCCCGAACACGAAGACAAGAAAGAGGACAACGAAGACAAGAAAGCACCAAGCGGTGGACAAAAGAGCCCCGAAGAACAGGCTGGTGACGCCCGTGCCGAAGACGATGAAGAAGTGCTGACGATGGAAGGTGGTGAAGAGGCGGACTGATGACCACCAATTGTTCCTTGCATGCACATGAAATCTATTCAGAGAAAGAAATAAAACATATTTTGTAGAAGCTAAGAGCCGTTCGTTGCTAGGCGTTTCGGAACTGAATTATTTTAAGCCTGTATTCGGTTTTTGTTGCGACGCCGACTTGATTCGAGGATTCGTTGCAAATATAGTAGCACTAAAGATCCGAGATCCTACTAATAAGGGAATCGCCTCCCCATGCCGAAAAAAGCATACTGTTTAGGCCCTCAAATGCGTTGTTTAGATCTTTTACGCCAAATTATTAATGTCCCAAACTATGCCAAAATCGAAAGAATTGATAACACAGGTTCACTGGAGATCGAAACCCGTACCGTAAAACAGGCCATACCCGTACTTAGAGGTAGTCGGCCGTACCGTATTCCGTACAGTACCGTATTTCGTACCGTATTCTATGGTACGGGTACGGGTCAGTACGGGTTTCCGTACCGTACTGGTACGGTACGGAGTACGGTACGGCAAGACCCCAGTACGGCGCCGTATTCCTTAACGTACTACAGGCCAAAAAAAAATACAGGCCCATTTTTAGCCGGCAGTGAGCAAATTTTGGGCATGTTTTTTACCAAAATACGAAAAATTTCGCCCAGAATGGCCAGTATTCAGTCGTATCTAACACCAGTTATAACACTTAATGTTGATGTCGTTGTTGTTTGACGTCCTAACATTCCGTTTTACTTGCAAAAAGGCAGAAAATTTGAAATTTTTTGTTACCGTATTACGGTGCCGTACTCCGTACCGTACCGTACCGTCTTATGCCGTACTGGTACGGTACGGAGTACGGTACGGGGGGGGGGGGTTCAGTACGGTACGTGGGGGGGGGGTTCAGTACGGTACGGA
>JNEY01000026.1:543103-557849 GCA_020875895.1 Aphelenchus avenae | reverse complement strand
CCAAATCCAAATCCAAAGCAAAACGACCAATTTTCCAATTTTCCAAATCCAAATCCCCAGCCCTGTTCTGTGGACTCATTACGAGGACATGCTCTTCATCAAGAACGTGAACTAAATTGCTTTAATTTGCACTAACGACATTACTTTTTGCGATCGTCTTTGGTCATTAAAAGGTTCAAGCTTCCGAACTAGTTGGTTAAAAGATTGGGAAAATGGGTCCGATTTTCGAAAACCAAATCCAAATCCAAAGCAAAACGACCAATTTTCCAATTTTCCAAATCCAAATCCCCAGCCCTGGAGGGGGGGGGGGTTTCCCCGATAAGACATTCCCCTATAACCGGACAGATCCATTCACATCAAACACGCGCAAAAAAGGTGCTCAATAATGCGGCAAGGTCACGTTAGCTTAGCGGTCCTTAAAGGAAAACCGTGGCCAACGCTTTTGAATGTTGTTTACGTGGTGGCTTGCTGGGCTGTTAAAGGCCAAAATTCAGTGCGTCCGAAGCAAGGTGTGATTCCAGTGGACGCCATGCGCACTGAAAGCAGTTTTGGAAGCACTTTCGCACGCCTCAGATATTGTCAGCCGAACGGCCGCTTACCCCACACCGCTCCAAATTGAGCAGCTCTCAGGGCATACGTTGCCCTTTCGTTCGTGCCATCCTCACCCTCTAAATGGCCGACAACTGCCCATCACTTTGACAGAGGTCGACTAGGAAAATGCCGTTTTTAGGATAATTGCAGACGTCGAGAGCTTATTCCAGGGTTAACGACGGCTTCTTGAGGGAACCTCCAAGTGAGGCTACGATTTCCGTCGAAAGGGGCTATGACGGCTACAGTTGAGGAATTAGACTCTAGGCTCTGGGCTAGAAATATCTGGACAAGTCTCCAGCCCATTCCATACCGCGTGTCTTCCTAAAGTGTGCCGTTTTAATGAACCCAAAAAGAACGGCACGCAAAAGAGCGGTTTTTCGCCGAATCAGTACCGTTCCATGCCGTTTTCGGTTCAAAGGTAACGACGGTTTTAATAATTAAGGAAGCAGAACGGAGCCGAAAACGATGCGGGAGACGAATTCGCAGCGTACCTTTGTATTCCACTCGGGCCTACGCCGGGGTTTGATTCATGCCGTTCTCGCCCAACAATCCTCGACAACTGCCCATCACTTCAACAAAGGTCGACTGGGAGAATGCCACTTTTAACCTAATTGCGGACTTCAAAGCTTGTCCCGAGGGAGACGACGACGATTTTTATGTGAATCGTAAAGGGAGGCACTGATTTCCGGCAAGGGCGACTTTGGAAGCTCTAGCTACCTAAGAAGGACCCTTCAAAGAAAAGTACGAGTTCCGATGATGTATAATTTCGCAGAACTTTCGCAAACAGACCACTTACTACTCCTTACATACCTCCCTCCGCCTGCGGCCGCACTGTCCCGCTGAAAGCCTACGGACCTCCTCGCGCAGGTACCTCTTTGCACGCTCTACTCCGCTGGCGACCTTCCGAAGTAGTCAAACTAGCATGCTTAGAAAGTCATGAAGGACACTGCCGTTTAAGCCTACTTGTCCATATCCGGGTTCCCAGTCGAAAGAACTATGATTACGGTACGTGTCGGAGAAGTAGCGAGCCGTGTAATGAATGACGCTAATGGATGACGCGAGGCAACTTTGCAAAGCCTCCACCTCCCCCCTATGGGCGGCCGAAGGCCGTCGAAAGGGTAAGCGGGGACCCTTTGGCGAAGAATTTTTTTTAGAAATTAGTAAATTTTTTAAGTAAAAAGGCTGTAATTGCTTCATATAGCCTAAACTTTTGGTTTCTTAAGTTATTTTAGTGGCTTGAGGCCATGTTGACGCCTTTTGACCGATTTTAGGGGTCCACCGCCCCTGTCCCCGACCTCCACCCTCATCCCGCCTACGGCCCTGGGATCCCCTAGCCCTTTCTTAGACCATTCGATCTGCGGCGTCTTATGCTTATACGAAGCCCAAAATTGTCTTAGAACTTTTCAGTTCCCTAACCTTAGGAAAAGCGATCGGTGAAATTATTAGAACACAGCGGGTTTAGAGAATTTAGGCCACACTAATCAAATAATATTCGGACTCACACGGGCTACTTCCCACGTTAAAAGGCTGCCAGACGGCACAGAAAGCAGCGACGTTGTTCACGAAAGTGCAGCGATTCGTAAGACCGCATTAAGCCGCCCAGTATCATCACATGCTTCGGCCTAGCCGTTCCCGACACCATGGGCTCGGATCCGGCGCGAATCGAGTGGGCCCACAAATTAGCCCGCCATTGTCCATCGTCGCCTTCTTCCAGACGTCTCATTAGCGGCTCGAATCCTCGCGAAAAGGAAGCCGTTCCGCGCGGGAAAAAGCACGCCTGAACGGCGCTTCGAACAATGGTGGAGTCACTGTTTGCATTTTGGCGGGGCGCTGGCTCAATTTGGAAACGATTTCCGGCGAGGCGACCGCCGACGTCATTGCGATCGGCGGTGCAGTTCACGACTGAAACATATTGGAACGGAACGTTGATCTTTCGACTTAAAGACCGATCTGGACTCTCCCACCTCCGAACTTTGGTTGCCCCACAAATGGCGACTTATCGGGACCTGTTTACAGGCATTTTATGTGTCTACAGCGGTGCGTGGAAACGATTGACACGTAGTTCATGCAATAGTTCGGATCGCTGACCTGATAGGTACTTGCTTTTAAGCATGGGCTCAACATTTTTGTGTATCGCTCGCCGCTAACATTGCAGACGCGTGAAGCATGGCGGACCCGAGTCTGTGGTGTCGGGAACGGCTAAGCTAACTGTACCGTACTCCTAAAACCCACGTAAATCTGTGTACGGTTGCGGCAAGGAATTCCTAGGTACGTACAACGGGTTGCCGCCTCAGTGGTCGTTATGGTCATGACGGCCTCTACTTAAAGCTTCGAGTAGAAACCGTATCGTATTACGGGCCGTACCGTACTGACAGTATTGTACGGCACGCTTAACCCAGTACGGCAGTACGGTAGGACAGGGGATGAGTACGGCAGCGGTGCATGAAGAGGTACTAGAGAATAGGGGACCCTTCGCCGGAAATTTTACCCAACCTATAAGCTGTTGCGAACCGCCACGAGGAGAGGTTGAACAAGCCCACAAAGTTATTTAACACTTCCTAGTCAGGCTTTGAGGTGATAATTATCCTTCGTATAGAACGAGTTTCTGTAAGGTAGAGATGCGTGCGGTAGTGGCAGCTTAGTTCGAGTTGAAGTAGTGACTTTTCGGTTTTTTGCATTTGTCCCAGATTCGATGTTTGGGGCCAGCACCCAATTTTACGGAACAACTTCTTTTGAATGCCCTTAGTCGCCGCTTCTTTGTCTATGATGGAATTGACTAAATGAGTCAATGCATTTTTTGTTCGGCATCAAGCTTTCCCACATTTGGCCCATACGTTTCTGCTTGATCGTCAAAGAAGTGGTAGAGACGTGCCTTTTCCGCAGCTTCGACCTTCCCTCCCATCCTTAATCCGGGGCCTGCGCACGCTAAGTCGGACGTTTCGTGTGAATGCGTCCTTAAACGGCGCCGTACATTCGGTTGTCTGCCTCGCCTCGATCCTCTCGTCCTTCTCAAATGCGTGGAACGTTGCACTTTTTTGATGCTCTAATTGCGCATCCCTTGTAGGGAACTGATGAAAACGCTTGCTGCGCTACACGTCGCTCTTCTTATATCGTCTGCTTCAACAACCGATAGAGACAGGTCATGCAATGATTGCCCAGCCAGTTGCAGCTGCGAGCCACCGAATTGGATTTGCAAGTGTGCCGCAGTCGCCTCGAGATTGCAAGGTGAGCAGGAGTCTCCTCGGACCGAAAGGGACGCCTGAGCCGAAATGGCGATGGAAAGACCTCTCTAGAATCGAGGCTTCAGTCCGTTTTCGAATTCGGGTTCTAAGTTCGGGCACTTCCACATGAGGGGCCGTTCTTTGGACTGCGGCCGCTACCGTGGATAGGGTAACAACTAGAGTTCGGCGCCCGTACCAAGGTACGGGCCAAACGCGTACCCGTACCCGCATTATACGGCACGGCAACACGACACGGGAGGGTCCACCACGGGCACGGGTATGGCACGTGTGTCAAAAACGAGCCGTGTTTTGCCAAGCCGTGCCAACCCGAGCCGTGTTAGTGAACAGGGCTCGGCAATCTTGGGTCCACCACGGCACGGCTCCGTGGCACGGGAGGGGGGGGGGGCACGGGTACGGGTAAGGCACGGGCGGGTTTACCACGGGTACGGGTACGGCACGGGGTACCAGCGCCGATCTCTAGTAACAACCCACCACATTGAGCCGAAAGAAACAGGTACGAGCCCAGGTCATGTTTTGGGTCGAACATTCTTCCGGGTGACGTTAATTAGGCACATTTACGACGCTGAGAGGGCAAATAGTATGAAACAAATTTTTGCCATGGTCTGAGTTTTTAGGTTTTGTTGGACCGAAAGCAGAGACCTGAAACGAGTCTCTAAATCGAACAGGTTTGGGCTTCGTTGGTCATAAACAGATTCCATCGATCCCTAGTACGATTACGGTCAGTAGTTTTCTGTCCTTAAGCCATCCCCAGTCAAGCCCGCTATCTATCAAGCAGGTCCTGTTGCTTACAAGGACGACCCATTTTGGGAAACAACGCATGCACTTAGGCGTGTCGACGGCGCGTCCTCATCGAGATCCGGCGTGTAGCGACTGTCCGTCGTCGTGCAGATGCGAACCGCCCAATTTAATCTGCAAGTGCAGCACGACCGTGTTCGACACCTTTCTTCGATGAGTACATTTACAGCCATCTCTTGCCTGTACTGCATATGACACGTTAAAGCGTAATGATCGAAGGAATGAAAGTTTCGCTTGAGCAGACATCTCCTTGATTCCGTCAATGAAATCTGCCGAAGACCGAATAATGGGTCTTGTTGGATATGTCCCCATTATGTGCTTCTTTGCTTCTTCCCTCCACTGGTAAAACCTGTGAAGGATATTTCTCTTCTTCCATTTCCCTGCGTCACTCCGCCAAGCCTTCGTGTCGTTGTCCTCCTACCGCATCCCAATCCTACGGACTTCGATCCGACGCTTGTCAGTCAATAATCCCTCTTCCACGTCGCCCAGTCGGTCTCAAATATTCTCCAGCAAACCCCACTTCGACCTCTACGTATTTCTGCGTTGTTCTGCGTTAATAAACACCCGGTTTATTCGTAGCTGCTTCCTACTAGGTAAGCATCACTACAAAACGCATACACAACATTTTGGCGATCAGGTAATTCGAATTCACACTTGAAGTGACACGCGTAAATTGTTTTGCGTAAGCTTAGTGTTGGAAAATCCCAAAATTCGCAACGTGGAGTTAACTCACGGAAATTGTTCTGTGTACAACCGGTTGCTGGAATTTAGCATCACAACGGCTTGGTTTAGCACAGACGCTGGCTCTGCGTGCACAACCGGTTGTGACGAGCTTTCTCTTCTCCACAGTGCGGACGCTGCGCTACAAGACAGGTACGTGCTCTAAATTTCTTGTCTTTCAAATAGAATCCTTGTCACGGGACAAGTCGATTATTGATTGACAATGCCTGAAATTTCAGAGGCGCAACTGAAGCTCATCATTCAGGAAGCGATTCGAGCGGCAGGCTCCAGTCAAGCTACTCAAAGCCCAGAGCAGCTTATTTCTTCGCTGAACACACGGCTACCGGTCTTCTGCTACGATGCAGATGGGGACGCAACCTTCGAGTCCTACTACAACCGGTACAGCACCATCATCACTGAAGATGGCAAGGACCTTACCGACAACCAAAAGGTTTGTTTGCTAGTCGGCAAATTGGATACGGCTGCGTACAATCTTTTTGCTGACAGTGTCAAGCCAAAAACTCCCTACGAGCAGGAGTATGAGCCCACTGTGGAACTGTTGCAAAAATTGTTTGCCCCAGTGTGTACCCTCGTCATGAAACGATATGACTTCTTTAGCTTGACGCGTGGTGCTGGCACGGACGTCCTGGAATTCACCACGAAGCTCAACGCTGCATGCGAACGTGCTGCACCGCCATTGGACGCGGATCAGCTTAAGTGCCTCAGGTTGGTTTCAAACCTGAACAATGTGCATGAACTGAGATCCCGCTGCCTTGCGTTTCTTGAGCTGAAAGAAAGCAACTCTCAAACAGCTAAATTTGCAGATCTCATCGAGGAGGTCCGCAAATACTACTCCGTGAAGGCAAGCGCAGCCCGGTTCGAGCAAGGAAGCGCGGTGTCGTCGTACAATAGGACTTCCAGAGGAAGGAAGGACGACCGTCAGAAAAGCTTCAACAACAAGCAGCAACATCGTGGCCGCTCACGATCGAAGGTACCTAACCGTAACGGGCAAAATTCAAGCAAAGGCTCAACCGGTAATTCAGGTACCAGCTCCAAGAAGCCCGACAGGCCTTGCAATGGATGCGGAGGCTCGCACTGGCGCTCCGACTGCAAGCACAAGGAGGCCAAGTGCAACACGTGCGGCACAGTGGGACACTTCCAGAAGGTATGCCGCAAGGGCACATCTAACGCGCATGCGACCACCACGGGTCATGTGCAAACTTTCACTTCGTCCATTCAGGTTCCATCTCCGAACCGGTCTAATTCGCAGGCCAAGAAGGACAATTCGAAGGACCTTCGAGTACGTTTCGCAAACACTGACGCGGACGTAAACCTCATTAAGTGCAAGGTTCCGAAAGTGCACACCGACGCACCACCGGATTGCTCAGCACCGATCTTCATTGACCTGATGCTCGATGGTCAACCGGTGGAGTTCATTGCCGATTCGGGGGCAGACGCTACGCTCCTATCGATGGAAGCCTACAAGAAACTGGGTAAGCTCGCTCTATCTCCTACTGAGCGCACAGGTAGAGCTTACAACCAGTCCCTCTTTCCGCTACGCGGTTTACTAACTTGCTAAGTACAGTTCCGCAGTGAACCACACAAGGTGCTGCAGTGTTACGTGACCAACAGCTCACAGAGTCTTTTAGGAAGGCCCTGGCTCAAAGCACTGCACCTCTACGAGCGGATGGCACAAATGGAAAGCTCGGCAACGTTCGCAGTTGCTACCAACGCTCGCCATCCTGGCTCTACTGCACCTAAAACGACCGCAACTTCGATTTCGCCCAAGATTTCGAACGCTACTGAGCTGAAGGAAGCGTTGAACAACCGGTTCCCTTCCGTGTTCTCAAGTACTCTGGGCCAGTGCAATAAAATGAAAGCACACCTGCATCTGAAGAAGGACGCTCAACCGGTGACCAGTCGAAAACGTCCAGTTCCCAACGGTGCTCTACCGGTTGTGGACGCCGAACTGGACCGCCTCGAGCAGATTGGCGCCATCAGCCGCGTGGACTACAGTGAATGGGCTGCTCCGATAGTGGTCGTCACTAAGAAAAACGGTAAGACACGTGTCTGTGCCGACTTCTCAACCGGTTTGAATAACGCTATCGAGCTTAATGGGCATCCGCTGCCTACTCCAGGAGACATGTTTAACATGCTAAACTGTAGCAAGTACTTCTCAACTCTGGATCTCTCAGATGCATATCTCCAGATCGAGCTCGATGACGAATCGAATAAGCTCTGTGGGATCACGACACACCGAGGTTTGTACCAGTACAACCGTCTACCATTCGGTGTCAAGTCCGCTCCGGGCATCTTCCAGAGCGTAATGGATAAAATGCTTGCAGGCATACCACTTGCCCGCGGCTACCTGGACGACGTCATCGTCGGAGGATCAAGCCTCGAAGAGCACATCAACGCTCTATTCCAGGTATTCGAGCGTTTCGCCTCGTACGGCTTCCACCTAAACCTCGAAAATGCGAACTGTTTGTTAAGGAAATCCACTTCCTGGGCAGAATCGTCGACGCGAATGGCACCCCACCCGACCCGGCTCGCGTCAAGGCATTCAAGGAGATGCCAGCACCTCACCACGTGCACACCGTCAAGTCCTACCTGGGATCGCTCAACTACTACGGGCGTTTCCTCCCGCAGATACGCGAAGTACGAGCTCCACTGGACAAGCTCACGCTAAAGGGCACTAAGTTCGAGTGGACGCCTGAGTGCCAGGAGGCATTCGAAAGAGGTAAAGACATGGTTTGTTCTGACCTGCTCTTGTGCCACTACGACCCGAAACTACCGATCATAGTTTCAGCTGATGCGTCTAGCCACGGACTCGGCGCAACCATCAGTCATCGGTTTCCCGATGGCAAGACCAAGACCATCGAGCACGCGTCTCGAACGCTCACTCCTGCTGAGCGCAACTACGGTCAAATCGAGAAGGAGGGCCTCGCTCTAATCTTTGCGGTAAAGAAATTTCACCGCATGATTTATGGTCGCAAATTTCTGCTTCAGACGGACCATAAGCCTCTTCTCGCGATCTTCGGCTCGAAGAAGGGTATCCCGACCTACACCGCCAACCGGTTGCAACGCTGGTCGCTGACTCTTCTCGCCTACGACTTCGACATCAAGCACGTGAAGACCGCTGACTTCGGTCAAGCAGATGTGCTTTCTCGCTTGATGGACAAGCAGCGCTCCAAGAGCGACGACGAAGAAGCCGTCATCGCTGCGTTCTTCCACGATGATCAGGAAGCAGACAACGCCTTCCTGGACATCCTCCATTCCGGTATCAACTCATCCTATCCTGTCACCTCGGACCAGATAGTGGATGAAACCGCCAAGGACGAATTACTCCAGCAGGTAATTCAGCACGTCCAGAATGGATGGCCACGCAAGTGTCCGGATAGCATGCTAACCCCGTACTTCCAGAGACGTGATTCGCTCTCGGTAATCAACCCTCGACGGCGCAACGACCAAAATTCGCCACACGGTTTCATGCTCCTCTCCGGCAACCGCGTGATTGCACCGCCACCACTTCGGAGCCAGATGCTAAAGACCCTTCACTTCTGTCATCCGGGCATCGCACGCATGAAGGCGCTTGCCAGAGAGACGTCTACTGGCCAGGTATTGATTCTGACATTGAGACTCTTGTTAAAAGCTGTTCTCAGTGTGCCCGCGCCGCACGACAACCGGTCAAGCATGAACTCGCTCCATGGCCCGTCACCAACGAATGCCGGTCACGCATTCACATCGACTACGCTGGCCCCGTAGAAGGCAAAATGCTGCTTGTCGTCGTCGACTCGCACTCCAAATGGCTCGACATTGGTACAGTCAACAAAGCCGACACCGCCGCGACCACTGAGGTATTGAGAAAACTGTTCTCTCAGCATGGTCTGTGCCGTACGATAGTTTCTGAGAATAAGACTTGCTTCACCTCGTCTCAGTTTAAGGACTTCTGTCGGAAGCACGGCATCTCCTCAGTCCAACGGTCAAGCTGAGCGTTTCGTGGGCACTACGAAGCAAGCACTCCTTAAGCTTCAAGGACAGGGTTCCTTCACCGACAAGGCTCATGAGCTTCCTCATGGCATACCGGTCCACTCCAAGCGACACTCTGGGTGGTAAGTCACCTGCAGAAATTTTTCTCGGACGAAAAATGCGCACCACATTGGACCTGGTTAAGCCTGCCCCCGGTGTTAAAGTGTCAAATTCGGAAAAGAGCAAAGCGGCTCAACAGTTCGACGCTCACCACGGAGCTAGAGCTAAGAGTTTTCGTAAGGACGACCTTGTTTGGGTTAAGAACTTGCGGCCGCAGCCTGGCCCGCATGCATGGCTTGAGGGGAAAGTTCTTACAATGAAAGGTCGTGTCCTTTACGAAGTTTGTGTTTCAGGCAGTTCGAAGACCGGGCGTCGCCACATCAACCAGCTCCGTTCCCGTTCGTCTCCGGATGCACTCTTCGCCGTTCCCAGCTCTCAACCGGTTCCCACACCACCGCCGTCACCACGACGTCCTGACACTCCTCGTGGAACTCCTCCTGCCAGTCCTCACTCGACTCCTCGTTCGACTCCACGCTCGTCTCCGGCTTCGTCACCTCGCACACCACCTCGCCGTTCGCCTTCGCCAGCTCCACAGCAGACTCCTCGTCGACGCTACCCGCTTCGCAACCGCAACGCCAACAACCGCTGGGACCTGATGCCGCTCGATCCTCGCACCTACGGCCGAGACTATACCTCTAGTTCCCCGTCGGATCCCAATACTGCGGCCCTATTTCTGAGTTGGTTTTTAGTTCGTTTTATGTAATTTCGTTCGTCATGTACTTCTTCTTTTATTTCTATTTCTCGCCCACTTGCTGCCATTTCCTCTCGTGCGCAGAGAGTTTCAGCTACCGACGTCCGTCGTTCCAGTTCTCTACATCGACCCCAAGGGCTCAGCTACAGCTCTACGACGCACCCGGTCCGCTCTCTACAGTTCGCTTCGCGCACTCGCAGCTCTCTCAGCTCAAGGCCATCTACGCCTTCTTCAGCGCCGTCTACGCGCCCACAGTGCTCAGGTTCTCAGTCTACCTCGTCTCTTCGGCAGCTTTGCAGCCGCTCGCCGTCTTCACGGCCGTCCAACTTCGCGTCACCACCGAGCGTCCGACTGAGGTCCTGAGGTCTCTCGCAAGTCGCACACCTCTGTCTCTACCATGGCAGCCTCTCCTTCACTGCTCATTATGTGCTTCTTTGCTTCTTCCCTCCACTGGTAAAACCTGTGAAGGATATTTCTCTTCTTCCATTTCCCTGCGTCACTCCGCCAAGCCTTCGTGTCGTTGTCCTCCTACCGCATCCCAATCCTACGGACTTCGATCCGACGCTTGTCAGTCAATAATCCCTCTTCCACGTCGCCCAGTCGGTCTCGAATATTCTCCAGCAAACCCCACTTCGACCTCTACGTATTTCTGCGTTGTTCTGCGTTAATAAACACCCGGTTTATTCGTAGCTGCTTCCTACTAGGTAGGCATCACTACAAAACGCATACACAACAGGTCTTTTACATCTTCTACGAAAGTCACTACAAAAATCTGAAGGCGAAAGATAAAGCCGAATACGTAATCCGCACCTCGAAAAAGACAGCTCGAAGCCGAATTTTTCCAT
The DNA here is from genome assembly GCA_020875895.1 of Aphelenchus avenae. NCBI lineage: Eukaryota > Metazoa > Nematoda > Chromadorea > Rhabditida > Aphelenchidae > Aphelenchus > Aphelenchus avenae. Next base: position 546,876 of record JNEY01000026.1, on the reverse strand, counting down.
TCACTACTTCTAGCTAGAGTATGGGCAAACCTGGGGAACATGGAAAACTACTTTTATGAGGGGCATTGTAGAAAATTTGGCGAGCTACAACTGTAATCTGGAAAACGAGTGAACCGCCGCAGGCGACACCGACGAAATTATGGCTGAAATTTAAAGAAATATAGTGAAAATTTCGTAGGTCGGCGCATAGCGACGGGCCATTTTGTGCGGTACGGGGTAGAGATCGGGACCCGTACCGTACTGCGGCCCGTACCCGTACCCGTACCCGTATAATACGGGTACGGGGGTCTCCAGTACGGTACGGTGTACGGTACGGGGGGTTCCAGTACGGTACGGTGTACGGTACGGGTGGTCAGCCCCGATCTCTAGTACGGGGTGGTCCGTACGATACGGAGTGCGGTACGAGGTGTCAGTACGGTACGGTGGCGGGGGCAGAGCGTCCAAGTCTACCCCAACTGGCGCAACTCAGCAAATTTCAGATACATGATGTCCAAGGAACCGACCGGCTCGAGCTGCACGAGGTGTGGGGCATTCCGGACGTTCGTCGCGACTTGGAGTCCCTCGCCGCTGAGCTCGGATTGCGACTCGTCTACAAGGAACCAGAGAACGTCGACGCGGGCACGAACCCGGGCAACTTCAGCGGACTCTGGCAGTCGTCGGCGCGCAAAGGATTCGCGTTCTCTGTGAAGTACATCGTTGATGGATACGATCATGTTGTTGTTGTTGTTGCCCTTCCGATCTTTGGAAGGGAGTAAGGTGAGCACCATTTATTTTTGCGGATGTTGTACCTGGCTCACCACCCATCATAGGTGAAAGGCGGCACTCGCTGCAACACTCTTGGGGGGTGAGAGGAGAGAGACGGGGCCAATAGCACAAACAACAATTCCACCCCTTATGGTGTGTACCCATTTCGCCGACCGCGGACGGATGACAGGCTGGGTGAACCACGGCGGTGCCTCGGGTGGGAATCGAACCCCCCTGGATACGATCATAGTCTTACTCTGCGTATTGTCAAGGATCATGCTTGAAATAAAGCTGGAACGGAAGCTTGGAACGTTCTGGGGGAAATACATTCGCGAACCTAGAGTTGACGGCTGCCCGTCCGCCTTAAGTGTGCACCCAAATTTGCAAGCTCGAGGCCGTAGCCTGAATCTCTTCGTTCATTTTAGAAACCAGGTCTCAAAGTCGCTTAAAAACAAGGGTTTTCAAAATCAGTCCAAGCGCAACCCTGCAATCCATCCTTGCAAGTCTTAGGACAAGCTGGAAGATCACTGTGAATCTAAGCAAGCACTGGACAAACGCTTGAGCGAAGCTAAAAGCCAACTTTACGCCAACGCCACTGGTAGCACTAAAGCTTACGCTAGTCCTCTTTTTCACCTTCACGCTAGAGTTGGCATCAGTCATGAACGGAACTCCGTTCACGAGCAGGGAATATTCCTTGCGTTCACTGAGTGCGCGTGTGGCGTTCCGCCCGATGCGTGCGTGTCCTGCGTCGGGTATAAAAGCTGGCGGCCTGCGCGTTCTCCCGTCAGTCAGGTCGCTGGGCGTCCAGCGGAACGTGACCGAAGCGGAGGCAATCCTCCCAGGTCCGCTCCTGAGGAGGCAATCCTCCTCAGCGAGCTTGCTTACGGGAGGCAATCCTCCGCGGTCCGCTCCTAAGGAGGCAATCCTCCTCAGTGAGCTTTCGCTGGCCCGTAGTGGCAATCCGCTACGGGGAGCCGAGTGGGCTTCTATTCGTCCATGGCCCGTTGCATGTCTATGCCTATTTCAGGCCATTGTATGTGCACTATTTAGGCCATCAGGCCATGCACATTTGTCACATTTAACCCGGTTTATATACCCAAGTTTGAGGTAATAAATCAACGATGGAAGGAACTGCGTCCTGAGCAGCTTAACGACAAGTCAGCTAGCAGCAGCTACAGCAACAGGATAACCGGCAATCCGGCAAAACCTCACGCAAATCATCCACTAGACACTAAGCATCACCGCCGCAAGGAGGAGAAGCTGCCCCAGCAGGCATCTTTCTCCCCTTTCGCGACATGGGGACCGACGCCGTTGTTCGATTCTGGACGCCGCCGACTTCTGCTCGCCGCTCGGATGAAGCCTAGCTACCTTCGTTCGTCGCATACGCGGAGCAAGGCCGCATTCTTCTACGAGCACCGCCCGTTATTCTGCCTGCTATTCCTGCTCTACACGACTTCGTCTCCTGCCGCAGTCAACGAGACTGCACCCAAACGGCCAATGCCGCTTGGGACGCAGTAGCTGGTTCTTCCGTCGTCTTCTACCGTTTCAACTCGACGTGGACGCACCCGCCGCGAGTCACCACGACTGGACGCAGTCCTCACGGCAGGTTCCTAAAGCGGTCCATGCGGGGATCGTCGGTTTGCCTCTCGTCACATCAAGCTGTTGCATACCAGCCAATGCTAGTAGCTCAGCTCTTCAGTCACCTTCACTGCGACGATGCCCACTCACTCAGCGTGCCAACGCTCCGGCTAGTAACACGAGCAAAGGCCCGCTCGCTGTTAATGTCTCTGGGCCCTCTTCCTCCTCTAGCTGCTGTGCTGCACCACCGCTGAGAAGCGTCAACCTGCAGCGAAGCTGGTACCGGATGCCAGCCACGTCTTCCGCAGCTGTTGCCACCGAGCGTGATATCGAGGTAGGCGGCAATCCGCTGACCCGATGGACTCCGCCGCTACCTGCAGCACCGTATGGAGTACACGAGGGCAACCCTTGGTAGCTCCATAGCCGTGCCTGCCGTAGCCAGTCTCCATCGGTGCGTCATTTCCTCAATGCCGCCATTCGCCATCGCAGCAGCAGCAATCGATGACGTGAACCCTGTCACCACTCCAGACTACGAAGCTGAACTATACCAGCGTGAACGATGCCACGACGATCAACACGGTACGCAGGGAACACGATCTGTGCGATGCTGCTGAACACGGGACTCCACGAAGAGCACCCGCCCTGCACCTCCATCAAGCTCTAAGAGCTCCAGCAGTCATCACCATTTGGGCACAAACCGGATATCCGGCTGTCGGCCTGTACCAGGACAGTACAAGCTCCACTAAGAGCCCAAGAACCGACAGCCCCGTAGCACCTACTCTCACTGTCGCGGAAGTTCCTTCTAGAGGCGCGGAGGATGGTCAACCCGGACGTAGGACCGCTGCCAAAAGGAAGGCTCCAAAGCCACGACGAGTGACGGCCATCTCGCCGCTGAAGACGCCATCGAGGATTCGACCGACGGATCGAAGGCGTACAGCAAGTCGAAGCTGGGATGCCCTGGCCCAACTTCGATGGCAGACCGCGCGCCACCATTTCAAAGCCGCGTTTAAAAGACTATCGGGTCTTCGCGCAATCTTCCCAGCTCCCACTAAGGACTGGACGGGATCGGCACCACTGTGAGCGCCTACCGATCAACAAGGAGAGCATTCCGCGCCAGAAGCCGCCAACCTGACGAAGACGGTGGATTCGGAGCCAATGCTCCATTCCACAGGCCTCCGCAGCACCCCATCGCCTCGGATGCCTGCACGCGGAGTTCCTGTACCCGATGACAGCGAGCCCAGTTCCTCGGAGAACTTTAAGGACTCGGTCACTGCGAGACGACCGCTTCCGAGCCACGCCAATGTCGACGCACTGGGTTGGCTGCCCAGTTCCCCTACGGCTCCGCTCTATGAGCGTGTCACACTCGCAAGCCGGCTCTTTGAGCGCATTACGACTGTGCGCACTCAGCGAACGCCTGACGACCGCTCTCTGAGCCAAGCCCATGTCGACGC
>JNEY01000026.1:522109-540522 GCA_020875895.1 Aphelenchus avenae | reverse complement strand
ATACGCTGTCACTTCCGGTCAGTTGATCAAATTTTCAATGAACTTTTGCCTAAGAATCACATAAATCTTTTTGTCGGCGCCTGCGGCGGGCTATATATTAGTTTTAAAAACAGCAAAATCTCCGTTTTAAACCACTAAGGCGGTCGAAATCGGACAGTTCACAAAACTACCATAGGGGGACCAAGGCATTTTTTCGGCGCCGGCCGAAGCCCGGCGCCGAAAAAAGGTAAGGGTCCCCCCTTACTATGCGCGCCCCCCTTGGCTCAATCCTAGATACGCCACTGCTGACCCCTGCCGTACCGTAGCCGTACCCGTATTTTTCTACTACTACGGCCCGTAAAAAGGCTGAAATTGTAGCCGTACCGTAAAGCCGTACTGACCGACCACCCCCATACAGTAGCCGTACCCGCATTTTACGGCTACGGGTACGGCCCGAAGTACGTTACGGGTGTCGATCTCTACCAGAGAGTACGGTACGGCGCATATCACCCCGTACCGTACTCCGTACCGAAGAGTATGATACGGCGCATATAACCCTGGCCAAACGCGCCGTAGGCCCGGCGGGCCGGGCCGGGCCGCCTTGAACAAAACACCCGAGCCCCGAGCCGGGACGGACCTTGGAGTCTGGCCGGTGTTATGAGGCCCGTTGGCCATGGTTTAGGCGCATATTAAAGCCATACTACGGCCCGTACAAGTGATTTTAGCCAAAGAGCGATCCGTGCCGTACTCCGTGCTGCGCCAGTGTACTCGGTACGAAACCCGTACTGAACATGCTCAGTACCGTACCCCGTATCGTAGAATAAGGAACACAGCACTCTACGGTACGGAACATGGTACGGGCGTCTAAGTGTAGGCAAGCATAGGATCATGCGTCCCTACGCTGTTAGTAGTCCAAGCCCAATCAGCCTAGCCAATTTCCCAATTTAGACCTTGTAGAGTGCGCATTTAGCCCGCTATAGGCTGCTCTAGATGCTCTATCATCCTTAAGCGTGAATCGCGGTCTAACATCTTAAGCCTAGACTTAGTTGGTTCTAAGCAGCATACGAAGCCGGTATCGTTCCCGTGTACGCCTTCCCATGCGCCGACTTAGTCCGGCCTAGGAATCAGCATAAGTCACTTAAGCCATCATTTACCCACAGCTCTCGTTAAGACTATTCCGTCAAAACGTTGGCTGACCTATAGTCAAATATGCTTATTTCCAATCCCCACTTTGATCGCTTAGTACCCGTGAGACGACCACCTAGGCGCTTACACAAAGCACTCTAGGCCAGCATTCAGGTTCTACTAGGACTGAATTGGCGCCGTGTTAGGCGCAAGCTTCGGCTTGCTCGTCGGCCAAATTTCGACGCTTGAGGTGCATGCTTGGGTCCCTCTCAGCCTAAAGGTATGCGGTACCAGGCCTAAACTAAAACCGCTTTGAGCCTGCACACAGCTACTCAAAGACCAGGTTTATGCCGCTCTACGCTAGCCTTGCCACGTCTTTTCTACCTCTTCAGCTTGTCTAAGCTCAACGTGACACCGTAAAAGACCCAGTATTATGGAGTGAAAGCTGCGTACCCCCGTGATGGTCATGACCTCGCCGAGCGACTTTGCCATGAACTGCTGCTCGAGTTCCTCCGAGCAGACCGGCATCTTGAGGTTGGCGCGCTGGACGGTGAACATGCTGCAGTTTTCGAGATACCAGCGGACGTTGTCCTCACTTTGTGCGTCCAGCGAGAAGAACATCGCGCAGCCATTTCGTGCCCAGGCCGTGAGCTCTTCCGTCTCGTAGAAACACCTAAATATGTGTATTCGTCAGGTGGATGCCCGTCGACATTCTTATGTTTCGGCAGCAAAATTTTGGCTTGATGCAACAGCTGCTCTGAGCTTCCCTTAAGTTGCTCAACATGACATCGGAGATTAGGACGACATGTGGACGTTAGCTCCTCATTGGGATTCTTAGGGACCTGCTCATCTTTCAGCATGAGCCCTCGAGCGCTTAGAGCCCAAAATGAAAAAGACATTACAGTTTAAGGTCGAAAGCTGAGCAGGTTATTTTGACATCGAGCACTAGTGAGCTGAACGTCCAAGCAAGATCAGCTAAAGGTGCATGCTGAGAAAAATGATGCGCTCAAAGTAATGTTGTTCAGCCTAATATACTGGTTATAACGTGGGCTGCAAGGCAGACTACGTCACTGTCCAACTGAATCAGCTAGTCCATTTGAGCCGGGTGCTGAGGGGGCCCGTGCATTTGACTGCTGTAAGACTAAAAATCGCTCTGGCGGCGCCTGCGGCGGGCTATTTTAGGCAAAATACGCTCTCAATTCTGGTCAGCTGATCAAATTTTCAATGAACTTTTGCCTAAAATCACAGAAATCTTTTTGTCGACGTCTGCGGCGGGCTATATTAGTTGTAAAAACACCAAAATCCCCGTTTTTAACCACAAAGGGGGTCAAAATCGAACACTTCAGAAAACTACCAAAGGGGGGACCAAGGCATTTTTTCGGCGCCGGCCGAAGGCCGGCGCCGAAAAAATAGGTAAGGGTCCCCCCTTACCCTCGCCCTCCCCTCTGGAGGGGTCCTAGGCACACCCTTGGGTCAGGGCATCAGGGTAAAAAAACCTGACCTGACCTGCAGGTCAAGTCAGGGCTGTCCTGACCTGATGCAAACCCTAGTCACGACCGGTCCAAGCCACTATGAGCCCCCGACAGCGTCGCTGCGCGCGGGTAATCGCGAGATGCGAGTTAGTGTACCTCCGTTTGCACTCAGGGTCAAGCATCAATCATTGTAAGGATCAGGGCATTGAGCGGCGAACACGCGTCGTCAAAAGAGCAGCGCACGCTGAAAGAGGACATTCTCGTCGAGTGCCCTTGGTCATGCGCCTTTTTCGGTCACCGAAGAAGAGGGTGAAAGATCGGTGTCAGAAAGAACCTGGAGACCTAGAGATATTCTATGGAATGCTACTCGTCCATCGTCCACGCTTAGGTTTAGGGTTAGACTGTTTGGATTTGGCTCAGGTTGAAGCTTATGCATACAAAAATGACAATTGCAAAATGACCAAAGGGGACTAAAGGAAAATTTTAAAAAATATCTTTTTTGTTTTCTTCGCTTAAAACGCGCTCAAAACTACTTACCGTGTTTCCTTGAATAGAGCCCCTGGGGCTCTATTTTTCAAAGCCTCAATTTCGGAAAATATTTAAATTTAATAAAATTTTTAAAATTTTATTTTTCTTCTCTTGAGCCGTACTGTTCTTGAAAATTGTTGTTTCATCATTATCTAACAAATATAGCCTGAAACCTGGAGTTCAAGATACACAAGCTGCCTAGCTAGGAAGGGGCTTGTGGGACTCTGTTCAATGTGGGGCTCTATTCGAAGAAGTACGGTATGCTACTTTTTAACTACTTCATCCACACTATGGTACATATGAAGGTGGAATAAGATCCCCGATGTCAAATGCACGTGTGAAGAATGTTTCCGTACTCGCCTATGAACGGGAAAAAACTACGCAACCTGGAGGGCTAACATCGGGAAATGATAAAGGTGGTGCCGGCGATCGGGAGCGAGGTAGGCAAAACACAGTCGAGGAGAACCCCGAGCCTCGGCGCATGCGAGACGCGAGTTTGTCTAGCTCCGCTTCCGCCGAGGGCCAAGGGCACGCCTTGCGTGGCGAACACGCGTCGTCTAAAGGTCAGCGCCCGGTGAAAGGTGACACTCTCGTCAAGTGCCCTCTTGCACGCGCCATTTCCGGACACCAAAGAAGAAAGCAAAAAATTGGTGGCATAAAGAGACTGGAGAACTTTAGGCATTTCTTTCAAAAGCTCTCAAACATGTATCGGGGCAGTAGTATTGGAAACAATTCCCCGTACAATGCTCTTAATTCGAAGTCGCACATCATCCAATCGTCGTCTTTCCGGAATGCTTGACGTGGACCAGGTCTCATCTTTGAATTTCGCGTTTCAGACCTCTTTTCAGAGGATTAAATGAGCATGGGCTAAAGATGAGAGACCCAAACCTAAACCTAAAGCCTAAACCTTTGCTGCAAAAAAGTGTTCCAGACCGCCAGTTCTATGCAAAAGTTTTGCTTGGCACGGCCTTTTTGCAGCCCGCTTAAGCTTTCTACTAATGACGTTCCTAGCGGACGCACTCGCTCATGCGCCTTTTATACGGCGGCCGCACAAGCCATCGATTTCCCGCGCGCGGCCGCTTGTTTGCCGCTCGACTCACACCACTCGGCGGCGTTTCACTTCAATGTGCAATGCGGCTGAGTTCCATTCTCCTTTTTTCTCCCTCACCCGCGAAAGCCCTGACCACACCGGTTGTTGCTGGCGGTTTTTTTTGTCCACGACGCGCGCGATTCTCCGTTGTCCACCGCGGATTGTTCGGTTTGCTCTCCACTTTATCTCTTTCAAAGAGTTCGATTACGCGGCCATGTTTTAAAACAAGATCGTTAACCCAGACTAAGCTTGGCGGATATCCTCGCCGTGCCGACTTCCGTTCTGTGCTGACCCATCCGTACCGAGCTGTCTTGGAGCGTGGAACGAAGAAACGATCGGCCGGCAATAAACTGCCGTATTCCGTGCCATTGCTTATTAACTCGGAACGAGTCGTTTTTGAAGCGTGTCGTTTTGCCTTCCGTTTTAGCACGGAATTGAGAACGGTTCGTTCAGAGTGCTCTGCCGTGCCGACTGCCATCCGATGGAATAGAGAACGGCACGGACTGGAGCACGGCTCGGCACGGCCCGCCAAGTCTCTAGGCCTTGTGAGGACAACATCACCACGGGAAACAATTTTTATCGTTTCCCATATGTCTTCCCTTACAACCTCTTCTCATGAACTTTATATGCATGTCGCAAGCTCGGGTCTGAGGGATCCGCCGCTGGACATGGACCCGAGCCTGATACCGGCTTAAACCTCAGAATTCCCAATGCCTTCTTTAGCCATGAGCATGCTCCGGCATAAAGCGGGATGGACCGTCAGAGGAAGCGGCGAATTCACGTCGAGCGACGACGACAGTGACTCGGACGCTCCGGAAGCGTCGACGCCAAAAAGGGCAACTCTAGCGACAAAAAATCCGATTCCAGCATGTTCCACTGCTGCGACAGCCCAGGCAGTTGTACCTGAGAGTAATGCCACGCAGGAAGATGTTGCTCCGACTTCGACGGGCAACGAGGCCGGCCACTATGCGACAGACTCAGTTCACAGTTTCGGCGCTTACCTGTGTAAGTTCAGTCGAGATCGGGGTATACGAGAGACTGAGCCGCTAAACGGGAATTCTTGTACCAAGTGGATAGCATTTGTTTTCGGAAGCCTTTGGGCCATAGCGTCGCATATTCACGTTGCCTTTACATGCAAATCCGCTGCAACAGGCAAAGTGCTTTCGCATGCTCCTAGCGTTACCGCATGCATCGTTGCGCTAGCTGATGCATCGTTGCGCTAGCTCATGCATCCTAGCGTTTCCGCATGCAGGGTACCGTTGTTCGTGCACAGTAGCCCTACCACATGTATTCTTGTGATATAACATGCATCATTCGCTATCACATGCGTTTTCATTTTACTGCATGCGTTGGTGCGCTAGCGCATGCGTTTTACGGTTCTCGCATGCGTCCCATCGGTACCGCATGCATCATAACGCTATCACATGCATTCAATGGAAACAGGGCCACATTTAGAGAATTTTTTTTTGGGGGGAGGGGTTCCACACAAGCCCTTTAGTGTACAAGGGTTTTAGGCTATGCGTACATCGAACTGTGCAAAGAGCTTGATGAGACTGGTCGCCGTGATGTCGCTGCCCGGATGCGACAACAGTTATGTGCTCTTCTCGGAGGGTATCATTCAGCCGCAGGCAGGTAACATCACGTTTCTCGGCGACTTGGCTCGGCCTCGGCAGACCCATCCTACTTCGGTCAAGAACGCTTAGTTTGCGCCACAACATCGCCTGGGTGGGGTTAAACATTTTTGATTCCAATACATTCGAATAATGTCTTTTTCCATTTCAAATTTGCAGAACATGCCAGATACCTGGTTAGAAGCAGTGAATGGAAAACTTTGAATACCGAAATACGGTGCTTTTTCGCGCTTCGGATTCGCATCGATTTGACCTTTCATCTTCGGATAGGGTTCGGCTTGGAATTATTCAAAAATTCTAGCCTTAGTATTATCATGGCGCATAGGTAGTTACTCGGCGCTATGCTGGTCATGGAGCTTGAGTTTGCAGGCCAGCGGAGCACGTGGTTTTGTTAACCGTCGACGAGGCTCGTCCCACCCACCAACCCGTCACTCCAGAGAGTAGCTCCAACGACGAAGCGTCCCTTCATGCAATCGCGCAGTCGACTATTAAGCAGCTGAAGGCGAAAGCCGACGGACACGAGGAAGAGAACGGAAGGCTGAAGGTATGTGTGGTGGCGCAAATAGAGCACCGTGCATTTATGGAGTTGGGTTCCATGGCGCAATCAAGGGACGAGGCCGTAACTACCTTTAAGTTCCTCATGCTGAACGAAGTTTCGTGAATCCTACTTGACGCCCACCTTCCCGAAATTCTTTAATTTTTATTAATTTGTATTTATTTATATTAATTTAATAAAAACTCAGTTTAATTTAGTTTAATTATGCTAAGAATAATTAAATTAGCTTTGGGTTTGCTTTAAATTTTATATTTCCGGCGATGCCTGCAGAATATTTTTTTGTCAAAATTTCTCTGAATAAGACCAGTTCAGACCTCTTTGGCGCGAAAACGACGATGACGGAAAAACTCGAATATCGTGATTAGGTTTCGCTGCCTCCGCCCACCATGATGGACACATGAATCCCACACTCTCTCCAACTCCCGTCCTTCCTAAATTGTACTCTATGCGGCCAACGTCATAAACTGACGGCTTATCACATCAGCGTTATTCTTCCTCCGTCCTTGCTTAGGCTTAGGATGCTTCTTCTTGTGTAAGCTTCAGAAAACGCTGGTGGTGGTCCCCGCGACGATCTCTACTACTTGTTCCTCACATAATCATGATTGTGTTGTCTGGAACGCTTCCAAGCGCTTCTTCTCTGATTCATACAGCGCCCCCTCGCGGGGACGCTTCCAAAAATTGGGTATACTCATAAGCGACCACCAGCACGGAATCCTTTAGTAAAAGGCGAAAGGATTCTTCGTCCGAATGCAGGTGGTCCAGAGATGAATTCGCCGGCCCGCCAGGGGATAGCGAAGACACCGACTTTTGCGTGAGCGTGGGGTGCGTGGCCGGCGAGACGGCAGGAGAAGTGCGTGCTCTCTCGCGTGACCTCATGCTTGCTGCGGCCGCGAGAGAGTGAGTGTTCCGACGGCGATTGCTTTCCGGTTACGACAGCGGGAGTTGTTGACGCGAAACATGTCTAACCCATCAGGCATTGGCTTGAGGTTTCTTGCTCGAGCAATTCAATAAATCACGTAGGACGTTTCCGGGTGGTTTGAACATATACGTTCCGCCATTCCTGGCTGGGTTTAGTCCGGTTAATCTCCCGTTTTCATTGAGGACCGATGACTATTCGTAGCTTTAACGCATTTCATGGAGGGTTCGACCTTTCGGTTAAACGCCCTTCCGGCTCTTTCATGCATGAAATTCTCGGTTTTTTGCAATAAGCGGCAACTTAGGCGGCCGAAAAAAACGACTCTCAAAACGAAATTCTCTGCGCTTTTTCTTGCTCCTTGGGCTTGTTCAGCATGCTCTACTGTTGGACTGCTCGGATTAGATATGAAGGCGACTTTTCCTGTGTTGCCCTCCTACTAGCCTAAGCAAAAGACCTAACCAAATCAACCTGAATAAGATCAAAATTTCCCGCATGAGCTCGGGGGTTCAGTGTCGAAGGTTGTAGCGCGGACTTACTTATCTGCCCCAATACATTTTTACACATTTGCTAAGGTAAATATTAAGATCATTTACTTCCCGCGCGGGTCACCCTTCTGCCTATCCAAACCTAGTATTAAAAATACACCGACGGTGGACCTAAGAGGTCCGCTTTGACGTCGGCTTGTACTTCTCTGCGTTTAGGAACGGCTACGGAAGTACGAAGAGACCTTCGTGCTCCAGTCGAATCAGCTCATGGAGGGCGAGAAGCACCTCGAACGGCTCGAGAAGGACTTCAGCGGCACTCTCGCTCAGCTACGATTCTGCAAGCTTACCGCAGAGCGAGAGAAGCAAGCGAGAACAGCGGCAGAGGCGCGCTTGGCGAAGCAGGTCGCCGAAAACGACGCAATGAAGTTGAAGTTGGCCCATATTGAGTCCGTGTACGGCCGCATTCTCCAGCAGTTTGAAGTAAGGGTCGGCAACCGGTAGCCGCACCGTTCTCCGTGCCGTACTGACACCCTCCGTACCGCACTGACTCCCGCCTTACCCTACGCCGTACAGCACAGTACGATACGGGGTACGGTACGGCCGTAGAACGGACGTACTAGTGCTAAGTAGAGAAGGATGAAGCCGTACCGCACTCCGCATTGGACCCCACGTCTTCTACATACCGAAGCGTACCGTACTCCGTACTGGACTGTACTCCGTGCCGTACAGTACGGAAGTACGGCAGCGTACGACCGTACCAATGTACCAACGCACTATCCATACCAATGCCGATCTTTAGTTCGAGGCGGCTAACCGAGAAAATCGAGACAAAAATGCTCGCAATTCAAACGACACTTCACCGACCGTCAGCGAGGACAGTGGCCTTCAGCAGACTGACACTTCCCAGGCGACCCAGTGTGGGCAAGACGAACAGTCGCCACTCACGATCGATGAAGATAATTGTGCAGAAGCTGGAAGAGTTCTCGTACAAAATGACTCATCGTCGCTTCGGGCAACGTCGATACCGGCTCTCGCTAGCGTGCTGCCTTCTGTTAGAGGTAAGCTGAAGCTGCGGGACGCGGGCAGTAAAGTTGTGGGTATGCCTCCAGTTTTAGCCGTAGCAGAAGGGAAAATTCACTGAACGGCCTTTTTTCAAGCTAGAGGTCTTGAGGGGTCGCTTGATCAGCAACCCTGTGAGGAGGCCGCCCATCCAGGCTCCGCCCCCCCCCCTGGCCCCGTTAGATCACCGTTTCTGGGCCCCGGCTCCCAACATCAGGATCGGGCCCGGCCCCGGCTCCCGGGATCTCTTAAAAAATAGGACTTGAACACATAATTTTCGCGCCCTAGAAACTATAGTGGCCGATTTTGACGAATTTTTCGTTGATTTGTGACTATTTTGTTTCTACATTTACTGTTTTTCCGCAAAATCGGGCCGGGGATCGACCTCGGCCGGCTTACCGGCCCCAACCCCCCAGCTCTAGGCCCGGCACCCGCTTTCGGTAAGAAGCGGGCCGGCGCCGGCATCCAGGCCCCCTCCCTCACAGGGTTGGAAAATCGGAATACTCTGGAAGCGGCGAATTATCATAGACATAAAACATGATTGTGTACCTTTAGCGAGCTGGTAATATAATCCTTAACTTCTCATATTGAGCCTCCGTACATGTCGAAAAGAATCAAAATACGCCGTCGACTGCTTTATTTGGGTCACTAAAAATCCGTTTTAACGTGAAAATAAATTTAAAAAAAATAAAATCGAATTAAATGCGTAAAAAAGCAGAACGTCACGAAGACTTGTGGCCTGTGAATATTCTGAAAATAATACTGGCCAAGATGGGAAAATACGACATTCGCGGCCATGCTCCCACTGCGCACTTAGACCCCCAGAACGCGTTAGCCCTGAGGATAAACTAATGCGTTAGCTGGGTGGATAAACAACATAATCCTTTTATTTTACACCGCCTTTGCTAAACCTGCATTTTTTGCGCATTCAGGCAACGCCATCATCAAGCTGGACATACCGAACTTCCGTCCATTCGCCTACAGCGGTGGTCTTAGCACTAGCGCTTACACCCACATTTGTGGAGTGCCCTGGAGGGTGCTGGCCACTTGCCAGCCGCAGTCCGGCCTCCTTCGTTTGGGCGTATTCGTTCAAGCGCTCTACAGGGACCACGACCAACGCCATAATGTGGTCGCTTCGCTGCGACTTGTTTCGCAGAAGCGCACTGTTGCCGACGTGACGAAGAGGATCAGCGCGACGTTTTGCAACGCGCGCAAGGATTGGGGCTACGTGAGCTTCGCCAGAGTGGAGGTAAGTGCACGTTCCCTCCACTGGAGAGGTGCGTACCCCCGTCAATATTCCGTTTTCCGTTTTATCCCTTCACCGTTCCGTTTCGGCGCCCTCGATCGTGCGTTTTCTGTCCGATACTGGCAAAAATGGCCTGAAATTTGCACTGAAAACGACACGGAACGGCAAATGGCACTGAAGTGCGCCCATAATTTCTTATATTTTTTAAATTAAAAAACATTAGCGCCATTCCGATAAAACCTAAATACCTTACCATATAGGTATGTTAATCGTGGTCGCCAAAATTTGGTGAGCCACGGCCCTTAAAACGTGACATTTTTCTTCGAAATCTGGCGCCATTTAGGACGTCCTCAATCCTGCCAACTGCTACATGTTCAATGGGATCGTGAAGCTTGCCGCGGACATCTATGCCGAAGAATTTTCTTGATCGTCCACGCTAATGGCTAACAACCTCTAAGTACCTCAGTTGAATGTCTGTCTCGTTGAGTAGAATTCTGCAGATCGGCAAGATCTGAGCCCTGAACCGGCACCTCTCTGACTGCAGCCTTGGCGACCAGTTCGCAGTCAATAGCCCTTGGATATACGAGTACTTAGTCCTATTTATGGTCGCTAAAAGGCCTTGACAATTTTCGGATTAAGTTAGGATTCGGGGCAGCGAATGAAAAGAATACAGACGAAGAATCGAAGCTCAACTTTTTGTAGCGCTGTCGGAAGCGCCGAGTGTCTTTGCCGTTGAACCGTGGCGCTTCCGGATCTCCGAGCCGGTTGTGGTCGACGACGTCGGCTGTACCCGGGATCGAAACGTCCTTGGCATGATCTTCCTCGCGTACTCAATGAAAGCACGTCGGTAGGATTTGATGAAGATCATCGCGGAAATCGGATTGCACACCGCGATCCAGGACAGAAAGCCGGTCGCCAGGCGGGCGAGCGGCATGAACTGCTCGAAGCCAAGGATGGTCAGGATGCAGCCGGTCACGGGGACGACGATTAGGAGGAACGGACTCAGCGACTAAATAAATCCCTCAGCAAAATAATTTAAGTAACAATGCTTTTAATTAAGCCTTTCCCGTATTTTTTTCATTGAATTAAACTGAATAAAATACCTACGAAAACACATTTAATAAAATTAAATTTAAATTTTTTAATCGAGCAAATGAAATTTTTTTATTTTAAATAGCGCATTATTGTAAAAATACATTAAGAATAACGGCAAAGCTCAGCTTGCCTGCACAACGAATACGTAATCCAGCTGCTTTTGTAAACGCCTCGTTCTCTCGCTTAGAGTCTTCGCATCGCACATTGTTCGCCGCATAGAAAGAATGCAGAATATGATGACAGCGTAAGAGAGGAGAACGATTCCGCCAGCTCCGGCAATTGGCGCTAAGGCAGCTGGTGTAAGCTAAAAAATGCGCAACTCTCGGGATTTCGAATATTCGTTCATTTCGGGCGAAAGTGGCCAGGGCCTTAAATGGGCTTCCTACTTGACGAAGGCCAACCATGTGCAACCCTAGGCCCACCGGGCCTGGCCGAGATGTTTCTGGCCTCGCCGGGTCCCGGGCTTGGCCGGGCCTAGGGCAATCCCGACCCGGCCAGGTTGGCCCGTGTAGGGGATCGAAACTGTTCCTAATTTTTTTGAAAATAAGCCGAAAGTGGCTATTGCGACTGCGCCTGCGGCTGGCTATTTTACGCAAAGGGAGCCGAGATGTGTGCATCAAAATCGCCTAAAAGGTACGAATTCTACCTGTGCAAAAGTACGAAAGGGGACCATAGAAACTTTTCGCGCGCTTGCCTTAACGGGCCTTTTGCCGGGCCTTAAGGTCCATGCCGGGCCTGGCCCGCGGGCCGGTCCGGGGACACACCAAGGGGCTTCGTCCCTTCCAATGGACGCTCCAAGCGCCGTGATTGCTTAAGCTAGGAAGGAAGACGGACGTACCAAATCGTCGAAGTGGAAGAGCGGTATTTCTCCCCCATCGTGTCAGTCCTCGTTCGCGGCTTCGAGGCCTCGAACGGTTATCGCCTTCGGTGACGTGGACAGCCACAGCAAATTCTCAGCCACGCACAGACAGCCAGTCGGAATCGCTGTTGCGATGACCAAAAGCGTCAACTGGAGTCCGCTCAGGACGTGGTTTCAAAAAAGGTATCGGTTATTTCCGTAGAAGTTCGCTAGCGGTCAGCAGATGAAGCATGAAAAGAATTTAATATGCGAATTACTATATTTATTTACGATTAATTAAAGGATTTAAAATGGGTACTGGATTGTATATAATCTTATTGTGCATAGTGCTTTTTTAAATAATAACAATAATAATTAAATAAATTAAACAATAATAACTCATTTTAGTTTCAAATTAATACCAATATTATTCGCTTACCGACACACGAGGAAATAACGGAAAACCATCGGCACGGCGTTGTAGGAGATCGTGTAGTAAACCGGGAAACAATAAAGAGTGTAAAGCAAGTGGTTGCTCCAGACTTCTTCGAACATGAGTGGTCCGTTATTAACGGCAACGAAGACTCCGTGACGAAAGTCGTGATGCTTAAAGTGTGCATCGTTACTTTTGCAATTCCCGGGAAGCGTTTATTTCAACTTGATCTTTAAATAAATAGACAAGGCTAAATTAAATATATTTTGTGTATTTGATATACTTAATAAGTCCAATAACAATATTTAATAAAATAAAAACAATAAAAATAAAAAGTCTAAAAAGCTTTTAATACTCACGACTTCGAACACGTTGCACGCGATCGAGAAGGTGACGTCCACGAGACAACCAAGCAATATGACGCTCTTAAAGGCGCGCAGTTCGTTCTGGCTCTTTCCAACGACTAGCCACGCAAGCAAGAGGTTCGATGTGAGGGCGAGGAACGTGGCGACATTCTCAGTAATGCGGTAGCCAGCCTCGAGACAAGGAGGTTTAAGCGGAAAAGTAGCCATTCTAGAGCAAATTGCGGTCTTGCTGAGACCGTCAAGGTACTCCTAGAGAACGAGCGGGAAATGGTATGTCGGGGCAAATGTTTCGGGGGGGGGGAATCATTGGACGACCATTCGACGTTGACAGTTCAATTTATTGTCGACATAGGACACGCGAACTCATTCGCAGAACGACGTGGATGTTCCGTGCCTAGGAGTACAAGTTCCCAGTGGTGATTAATGCTAATCCCACAATTACAAGTGTGGGACGATAATGAAAATACAAAATGATCAAAAGGTAAAATTGCTTGCCTGGAACTGGGGCCGCGATCTCCTATCCCTAGGCATATCGTGGATCGCTACAAACGGTCGTACACTCCTAAATAGATCCTTGGTACTGGTACAAGTTCGAGCTAGCTCGTCAAGTCGGGTAGGCATTGTTCGATAGCATTTATTTGGTTCAACATGCTCAGTTTTGTGTCGAGCCGAACGATAGATGATCCGAACCATCCCCCAAAAGGTCTCAAGACATGGGCTCATGCAACTATTACGCTAAAGTTTCGCTCATGTTCGAACATCGCCCGGTATTGATGCTTGTAGGCCTTGTAGCATTCTGTGACGCCACTGCCAGATTGTTCTTGTTCTGTTCCTGTGATTCACTGTCGGTCGCCGACGCTACGTACACTCGAGACTGCAACGCTCTGGGGACCATTTTCATTAGGACCTCCACCAGGGCGCGTCGGTAGGACTTGATGAAGATCATCGCGGAAATCGGGTTGCACACTGCGATCCAGGAAAGGAAGCTGGTGCAGAGACGGGCGATGGGCTTTAACTGCTCGAAGCCGAGGACGGCTAAGATACAGCCGATGATTGGAATGACGATCAGGACGAACGGACTCAAGGACTGAAAGTGACTTAATGTTTTGAAGGATAGAACAGCATCGCGTCTGAACAACTCAGAAACAAGACAAGAGCTGTCCTACGTGTCCTGGTGCTAGGCGACATTTAGCGTAGTATTGACTAAAGGTCGACAGGCGGTACGGCCGTACGGTACCGCACTGCCGGTACCGAGTACGGAACGGATGACGGGTGGCGTCGTCCAGTACGGATTAGGGTACGGCTCCAGTTTCCTCGATGTTTAGCACCAACACGGCCCGTACTAGTACCGTACCATACCTTATTGCGGCTCGTGATGCCGTCCCGTACCGTACTGTACGGTAGAGATCGGCGCTGGTACCCCGTGCCGTACCCGTACGCGTGGTAGGCCAACCCGTGGTGCCCCCTCCCGTGCCATGTAGCCGTGCCGTGGTGGACCCAAGAATGCCGAGCCGTGGACACTAACACGGCGTAAAACACGGCTTGGGTTGGCACGGCTTGTCAAAACACGGCTTGTATTTGGCACCCGTGCCGTACCCGTACCCGTGGTGACCCCTCCCATGCCGTGTTGCCGTCCCGTATAATGTGGGTACGGGTACGGGTACGGGTTTGGCCCGTACCTTGGTACAGGCGATCTTTAGTTTACTAAAGATCGATTGGCGTTCTTTACATTATTGTAAAGAACGACATTATTTGTATAATTTGCTGGCTTTTAAGTCTTAAGCTCGAAAATATGTAACCTGGGATGTAACCTGGGACCTTATGTGCAGCTGTTGAATATGTCTTTTTCTGATACTTCTGCTGCCGCTTCTTTCGCAATTCCTGATTACTGCTTTCGAAACTTTTAGGTGTCGCGAAAACGCCGATACGGTAGGTTCCTACCTGCACGATAAAGGCGTAGTCGAGCTGTTTCTGAAGTCTTCGCGTTTTGTTACTAAGCGTTTTCGAGGAACTCAACGACCTTCGCATGGATACCACGCAGAATATTATCACGGCATATGAGCCGGCGACGATTAGGCCGGCGCCCAGAAGTGGCGTGTAGGATGACGGCTTCAGCTAAAGTCATGCAATGTCGCAGTATACCGAGAAATAAACGTCAGTCGTTCAGTCACGTCAGCTTTTTTGAGTGTGAAAAGTGCGAGTTCAACCGGCTGAAGCCTTAGATAGGCAACTGACGCTTAAAACGTGCAAAAAGATAGGGGCAGTTATAAAAAACGAACTGTTCTTTTTTGAAAGCAACGCTATAGTGATTTTTCTGTATTTTGAAGTGACCCACGCAAATAAACGCCTAGAGACACTTTTAATGCTGGCGGCGCATTACTGTGCTTAAAGTATTAAAAATGACGTTTCTGAACAAAGGTAAAAATAAGCCCTAGCCTTCAGAATGTGGGAGAAAAAAACTAAATTAAGAACTGTCGTACAGAGCAGGGGTGTATCGAAATTTTTTTTATAAATTTTCGAAATCGAAAATCGATAACAAAAGAAGTTCGAAAATCGAAAACCGAAAATCGCGAAAAAGGCCGAAAATCGAAATTAGGTATAGGTCTTCTGTCACCGCTTGCCAACTTTTCCAATTTACAGGTCCGACTAATTTGCCATATGTAACTAAACTAAAGTACTAGTTCAATAGGCCCGCCGCAGGCGTCGCCAGCGGAATTTTAGGTTAAAATTCAACTATTGTAGTGAAATTAGCTAAGTCGGCGCCTGCGGCGGGCATTTTATCTAGTGCTTAAATTTTCGATTTTCGATGCCAAATCATCGAAATCGAAAACCGAAAATCGAAGCAAAAAAACGTCGAAAATCGAAAATCGAAATTTCGATACACCCCTGGTACAGAGCGGGCAACGGTGTGGAAAAGCTTGACTTTAAAAAAGCTCAATAATACATCGACGCTCGGCAAACAGCCGGCAAATACGAAGGGAGCCCTTGTGCCGGAAAATACGAGATTTCGGAGGTAAGGGTCTTCAAGTACTGCTTCGGACGGCTTTAAGGCTTCGGCCTGCTTGCGCCGAGTACGCGAATGGTATTGCTTACCGCCTCTTCGTAGTGGAACAATGGGATCAGTCCGCGATCGAAGCATTCGTCGCTCGCCAGCTCGCTGCCTTTCTCCGCCACCGTCTTCTCCGATGCCGGGTACCAGAGCAGCGCCTCGGAGAGTGAAAAAAGTGCCGTAGGAATTGCTGTAACTACGAAGAGGAGAGCCAGCTGGAGCCCGTTCAGGACGTGTTTTCTAAGATATATATTATCTGTTTTTGGACGGTCTTAGGATCGACTTACCGACACACGAGGAAATACCGGAAAACCATCGGTACCGCGACGAAGGAGATGGTGAAGTAGACTGGGTACAAGTAGAGACTGTAGACGACGTGGTTCGACCAAACATCGTCGAAGACGAACGGACCGTTGTTTATAATGACAAAGACTCCATTGCGAATATCGACGTGCTAAAGGCGTTGTAGGTATCAGGGTTGTATTTAGCGGGGGGGGGGTGGGGGGAAAGCCGCCGATGTGGTAAAAGGGGACCCTTTAGTGACGAAAATTTTTTTTAAAGTTAGTAAATATTTAAGGTAAAAAGGCTCTATATTAGTTATTACAGCCTAAATATGCCATTTTTAACGTTACCTTAGGGATTTGGAGCCGTTTTGATCCCATTTTATGGGTCCACCCCCTGTTCCCGACCTCCAGCCCCCCTCCCCCCGCCTATCCTGAAATCCTAAATACGCCCCTGGTAGGCACAGAACCTACCAAGGGAAAAATCGGTACTCGTCTAGTATGGCGTTGGCCTTGCTAAAATAAGCTAAAGCACTTACAGTCCTTTAAATACTCGCGTTACTGAAGTCGAACATGATTTTGGGGTCAGACCCTTGACCCCAGTTAATATGTCTCTCCATGATGTGCCTCCTCTCCCCCCCCCCCCCTCGCGACATGAACGCAGAACCCAGTGTCGTATGCAAGGCTCCTTAATCGCCTTCCAAGCGGGGTGGTCTTGGGTCTGAGGGTCTCATGGGAGTGTCTTCTGCCTCGCCGGGCGAAACCACCGAAAAAAGCCAGCATCAGGAAGCGTCGATCAAACTGAAACGAAGGCGAGCATTCCCATTAATGGGACTCTAGCACGTGGCTTCCTGTCCACCGATATGATAACGTACTGAGACAGTGCTGGGACCGAGACCGGGTGTTGGTCTTGGAAAAGCCGAGTCTTGGTGCATTTTGGTGGTCTCGATCTCAGTCTCAGTTTGACGTTTGAAAACCCTTAGCCCTGACTCGAGAGTCAGCACAGAACGACACTCGGTGGCTCAGCAAACGGAAAACAGAATAGGGTCCGTAGCCGAGTTTTCTGTAAAAAAATGGTGCCCGGCCACGTTTCGCCGATCTCCCGAGAATAAGCCAACTCACGATTTCGAACAAGTTGCAGGTGATGCAGAACACCGAGTCCACGAAGCATCCCAGCAAGAGGACACGCTTGAAGGCACGAAGCTCTTTTTGACTACGCTTCGCGACGAGCCACGCAAGCAGGACGTTGGCCGCCACAGCAAGGAACGTTGCAATGTTCTCGGAGGTTCGATAGCCGGCGCCAAGGCATGGCGGCTTTGAAGTCGCAAAGTTCATCTTAATTAGAGGCTGAAAGTGGATTGTTCCCATTAACATGAAAATGTGGGCCTCAGCGCGTATCCAGGTCTCGCGAAAGTGGGAGTCCAAGACTCCGTCTTATTTTTCCAAATAGTGGGCCACGGAGAAGGTTTACGGGCTACCATCTTCTGCAGCAAGGGCAAGCAGCAGGGCTGAGACCCAGCCTCGGTCTCGGAAAACCGAGAGTCTCGGACATTTTGGAGGTCTCGGTCTCGGTCCAAAAACCGAGACCTAAAGATTGCGCTGTCAGGCGCCTCCCAGCGAAAATTAGCCACTATAGGACCATTTTTTAGAGGGCCATATCTTTACGGCTACTTTACAATGCAGACGTCGAGCACGCTGTTTGTACAGCTACTACCCTATCACTACCTGTTACGAAACAGAATAAAATTTTGTGAAGTCTCGATCTCGGTCTCGGAAACCGAGAGTCTCGGGCATTTGCGAGGTTTCGGTCTTCGTATAGGTCTCGGTCTCAGTTTGATTTTCAGAATCCCCCTGCCCTGGCAGTTCTCAAGCTCAAAAATTCTTCGGACTTTGTTTTGAAATCGTGACGACATGGCCCTACTTGAAGGCCCACCTCCGCCGCCCCGTCGTTAACATACACATCATATTAAGTGAACTTGGGCAGACCGGCAACAACTGACAACTTTAGTCCTCTTTCTGGCGACACGGAATACTATAAATTAAATCCTGCGGAAGGTCGTGCCAAAAGTGCAGCGCCTGACCGGGGCGACTACGTCTGGAGGATTCCATTTTAAAAAGTAAAATTATTTTCAGTATTTATTACCGTATTTTCTCTAATAACCCCCCCCCCCGGGTCTAATTCGCGATCGATGAATTTCGGGAAATTTTAAATTTTAAATGCTCGTAGCTTTTTTCTTTTGCGTCCGCAGGACTCTCTCTTCGTCT
>JNEY01000026.1:503441-521269 GCA_020875895.1 Aphelenchus avenae | reverse complement strand
CCCCCCCCCCACCTAATAGACCCCCTCCCTGGGGCCTAAATCAGGTACCCACACTCATTTTTCAATATTTTCAACCATCTTCTTTGTTGAAACGTCGTTTTTAGGTGTATTTTAGCGCTATTAAAGCTTAAGTAGTGCATATTTAGGCATAAAGTAGACATATTGGACAAAATACTCAATAATATGCCAAATTTTGGTGCATTTTTGGTTGATTTAGGTACAAATTTCGCTAATATTTTCAATTTTAGAATAATCCCCCCCCCTCTCTAATAGACCACCCGGTCCCGGGGACCATTTTGAATTAAACCCCCGGGGGATTTATTAGAGAAAATACGGTAGCTTACTCGGAACCTCTTGCATTGTATGAAACATGCACTTAGCGCAGACGCCGCCGGCGTATAGTTCGTCTGCTTGCAAAGGAATGCTTTTAATACGCCAAACTACAGCTACAAGCTAATCAAAAGGACGGTAATTACCAGCACGTTTTGTCCCGAGCTTTGCTGTTGCGCCAGTTTTACACGTAGACTTTTCATTAAGGTCGACACTGTTTAGTTTTCAATATACGCGGGCACCCTTGCACCACACGAAACGAGCCCGGTATAAGAAGGACAGGGCGCAGTTGTAGCCTGGCACGCGAATAGGTACGTGCCATCCGACCAAAGCAAGTGTTTCATAGCAAGTACACTATATGAGGTCTTTAAGAATGCCCCTAGGCTAAGGCGCTAAGGCTCAGCTTAAGCAAAAGAGGCACAAAGGCCGGGCACCGTATTGGCTCGAATAGTGGGCGATCGCCCACTATTTTTCGACGGTCAAATTTGCGAGGCTTTCATGAAAGTAGTAAAGGGGCGCCCCTATTGATTTAGCAAAATTTTTCGAAATTTTAGTGACAAAAAGTTCTTGTCTAGGATGAACAGTTATGGCCTAAAACACGTTCTAAACATGTCTCTGTGACAAGTCAACTGTGAAATTTTTGGTAATCGCCCACTATTAGGGGTCGCCCACTATTAAGGGTCGCTTTCTATTCGAGCCAATACGGTAACTTTGATCAGCAGTTTTTTTGCCCGCTAGACCTCAAGAAATCGATGTTACGTTTTGACATTGTCAACCATGAATTCTTGTTTTACCAACGTATATCTGGCTAACACGATTTCAGAGAATTCCAGACTTAATCGTTGGATCATTTGGAAACTTTATTGGCAAAAGACTGATGCACGTAAAAGTAAAAAAAAGGAAAGAATTACATACAGTCACATTCCCGATGGGGTGCTAGTGATAGCTCAAGCAAATGTTCGTCACGATTCGTATCTGCGTCAGTAGTCGTATCCTAAACTACGCTGTTAACGATGAAACTAAACGGTTAACTCGTCGGTAATTCCTCGCCGGCCTCAAGGGGCTTACTCCCGCGCCCTATTCCCACCACTTCGCGGTCGAGCTTCTCCTTCAGTATGTCGTTACATTCTTGACGAATCTCCCTTTTCTTTTGTACCCCCACTATCCCCCTTTTGTGGCCCCATTTTAAACTTAAAGGATTCGCGGAAATCGGATGAGTGGGAGACGCTCCCCCTCCGCACTTCCGTGGAGGGGGATCCATGTTCTTTTCCTCAGGAAGCGGTTCGATGACGTGCCCTGGTGCCGAGGCTCCATAGAATTGATCCTAGAGAATCCTTATCCACTGAGTAATGTCAATGTAGATAAGGGGTCGTCCAGAAAATATGTAAGCATTACATCGCCTTTTTTTACCCCCCTCCCCCTGTAATCAAAATGTAATCAGGGGTCTGACGTGCGCGATGACGTGCCCGTATAAGCGCTAAAACCTTACGACTGATCCAGTAGGTCCCGGTGGGGATGGAGCGGGACGAGCGGTAGCTGCTGCTAATCGACGGGTTGTAGTAGTAGTACGGAGCGTAGGCGCGAAGCCAGCCGTAGAAACTGTTCGTGCGGCTCTGGTAGCCCTTGTAGAACATGTCGTCGGTGTAGCCGAGTCCACCGCCGCCCTGGCCGTACCTGAACTTCAACGTGTACCCAAATTTACGGAAGAAAAGGACACGCTGAATCCGAGCTGAAGTCGACAGAGTGTGTGGGAGGGATGGGTACGAAGATCGGATTCGGAAATCGGTCAAAAACCGAATTTTTTGAAAGTTAACATTAGTCCTTGTACAAGTGGCAGCAAGAAAAATAAAACCGAACCGGATCCAAATCAGAATTTTGGAAAAGGCAACGCACTTTCGCGATCCGGGGCGATTACGCCAGTCTCTTTCCGTACTGCAGGGCAGCAGGTATTTCTGATTGGTTTTTGAACTGCCGCTGGTTTAATACCGGCACGAGAGCTAACGTGCCTGAATGTGTGCTGTGCCAACGGCAACACTTACCTATAGAAGTAGCGCCGTCTCGGGTACGGGTTGTTGTAGTAGAGCGAGCTCATGTACGGGTTATACCGCTCGTACGCATGGTACGGGACCTAAAGTAACGATCCTTATTCTTTCCTCAAGGCTGCACGCGAAATGACTTTAAGATTCCGAATCGAGGGTGTGAAACAAAAGTGCATACGGATTTGTTGATAGCCATAAAAGCGTCAAATAACTGTCCAGGCGCCTGGCTGCGGCGGCGACTTCAATGAACGAATCGGAACCTCGTCATAGAGCCAATGATCGTCCCAGACACGTGCCAAAACCACGTTATTTTCCAGAAAATATATTAATAAAATTTCGCAGGACGATGTATAGCAACGGGCACAAAATCTAGAATAATTCAGGTTTCAAAAGATAAGTGCAAAAATTCCTTAGTCTTAGTCAGAATGTGGATGTAGTCTTGTCTCTCCTATGGAATGTACTAACTGAAGTCCCTCACTTGCGAAATGACTTACGACACTATAGTCGCTGGTCGATCGGAACACGTAGCTGCTGACGTAGTGGCTCGGCGTGTACGGCTTCCGCTCGAAATGACCTCGGTAGCTCGTATAGAGGTCCGGCACAGACCCACTTCGAGAGAGCTGAAGCAAGAGAATCCGAACGATTTGGCAGGCCACGCGTTGGTCTAACCAGAGCCAGCGGCATATGCACATTTGATGGTTTCCGATGCCTTGGTTAGACTGGCCAATGCTCGGGTTAAACGCTATCATAAAACTCCTTTTAGTGAGCCCGGTACCAGGGCTGGGGATTCGGATTCGGAATCGGATTCGGAAAATCGGAAAATCGGTCGTTTTGTTCGGATTCGGATTCGGATTTCTAAATTTGGACAGTTTTCCGAATCTTTTCGGCCCGACCGCAACATGCAAAATCTGGCCAGCCGCAGGCGATACCAACGAAATTTTGGTGCAAAATTTGACTAGTATAGTGAAAAATTAATCGGTCGGGGCCTAGCGGCGGGCCATTTTATCTAGTGTATGTGTGTTGTGGGCGAGAATGTGTTGGAGTTTTGTACCTTGGTTTTGGTCATAATCAAAACCTGCTGCTTCGGATTCGGATTCGGAAAATCGGTCGTTTTGCTTCGGATTCGGATTCGGTTTTATTTTCGAAAGTCCCCAGCCCTGCCCGGTACTAAGCACATGAGGCGGTGGGGGGGGGATCATGACTTATGGGTGCAGTGGCGTAGCTAGGACCCCTCGAGAGGGGGGGGGGGCTACCCAAAGGGGGGACCCTTACCAATTTTTTCTATGCAGAATTAAACCGAGCATAAAAGCATTCCTTATGAAGTTGCTTACCGGTAGTCGCACGAATGGCTCTGGCGAGTAGAGGTTCGACGAGGAACTCGACCGATATACGTAGGCACTCATCAAAGAATGTCGTCTACGAATATGCTGAAATCGCGGACGGAGAGTACTGGTCCATTCGAATTAAGCAGAACATAGGCACGCCTTGATGTTCCGCGCAGAGGTTTTATGCATTTTTCCCAAGCCATGAAAAACGGCGGGACCTACACGGAAGGCCCTTCAAAATTCTATCATTTCATGTGCCGCTTTGAGGACAAAACTTTTGCCCGCTCGAGTCGGTCATGCGGAAAGTCCGGCGTTTCGGTACGTGGCATTTGTACAAATAGTCAAAGTTACTCATTAATTTTAAAGGGGATTCATTAATTTTAAAGGGGCAAAGAACACGTAGATTTCCCGGTCCCTAGTCAAGGTAGAAAACGCCACGTAGATCAGCACGGCACGAACAACTGCACGCAGGCCAGCACCGAAGCATAGAATGACGTTAGGTGAGGAGCGATCAATGGGAGAGAAATCGAGCGGAGTTAATTCCTTCGCTACTCGTTTGTTTCCACTTCCGAGCGGCCGAACAACTGTTCCCCGATGGCTACGCCGCGTTCGCACACATGGGCCCACTTACTCCCACAACAAACCGCCCCATGTCCAGCTGTTTCTCGGCTTGGCGTCGTGAGGGCGTGAAAACAAAGCACTTCAAATCAACGACAGAAAACTGTTAACACATCGTCGTGATCTACCACGAGATGTCACGCGTCTCGCAATGAATTAGTTTATCATGAATTATACGGTACTGAGGTTTGCCTCGTTTTTTTACTCTCCGATATATTTTTATTGTAGCACTTTTTAATTTTTAAAATGCCTATATTAAAAATTAAGAACATAGTATAATGTTTGAAATATACAATATTTTATTTATATTTTTATTTAGGTCCCAACTAATTCCATGATGTTCAGCGGACATTGCTCCAGTATTGTCTAGCTGCGGGCCGTTTTACCTAGTTTATGGCCACTTGACCACCAGCTAGACCCCCTTCTCCTTTGTGTCACGATCCACGCCCTTTAGGCACCTTTTTTCCCCGTGATATTACACGGTTTCTGGACACCCTTACTCCCGTACCCAGACGTCCCTCCGTTCTGCGCACATTTTCTTCTCGTTCTTTCCGGGTACGCCGTTGGGCTGACAAGGCTACATTTACGCAACAGCCGTGGATTTGGACGCAGTGTTTTTGCCACAAAAGGGCCGTTTTGTATGCAAGAGGCGCTTGTTTTTGTCCATTTCTTATGCGTGTCAAATGCATCATCAAGTTCGACGCCGAACTACCTGCTGTAAGCGCTATGATTCGACGAAAGCAATCGTTTGTAGCTTACAGCGGATGTTCTGCAATCGAAATTATACGCATAGGATTAGCGTCAACTCTCAGTTCAGGGCTTGCGATAAAAGAGTGTGCAACAATAGAACGATTCCCGGAAAGCGTTCTTATTGCAACGCACCGATTCTACGTTGGAATTAGGCGACCGAAGGTCGCGGACAGACTTTTGGCTATTTTTGAAAGAACAGGAGCATTATGCGAAACGCTAGAGACAAATAGATAGCCCGTAGTGACCATGCACAACGACGGTTCCTTTGAATTTACTGAATTAATAAGGCCGAAAGTGTTTCAAAATCTGAACTGGCTTATCCAAAAAGATAAACTTCCCACCAACCGCCCGCTGCTCGTGATACAGACGAAAATATAGGTTCAAAATCCATTGTAAAGTGAAGACTTCGTTAGTCGGTGCCTGTGGCGAGCAATTTTTTCTAATCCGCCCTGTTAGCGTTAACGGACCCTTGGACCCCCTTCCTCTATGTTAGCTGTGGTTAACAGACTGCCCACCCCCCACTTATGCAAACATACTTTCTCGGCAGTCTCCAAGGCTCTGTTTGTGCCCTCGCGACGTGCCCATTTCCGCTAAGCATGTTCTCGCTGTTTCTTCATGCGTTGATGAGGTCAACCGTATAACGGTTTGTTTGGACGCTACTACAACAGTCGCTACAAGGAATACGCTGTTTTTGCCACAAACTGGACGCTTTGCGCGCGAGAGGCGCTTGTTTTTGTCCCTCTTTTACACGTAACCTCTGTACGAGATTGTATCTCCCCGTGAGGAGAGCTTATTATTCTGTTGAAAACAATGCTTTGTGGGTACAACTCGACGTAGCGAGTGTTTCGGCTTGTCAGCGTCAGTGGAATAACATGCGGTTTGCGTTTCGCAATCGGCCGACGTCAAAAAGCGGAACTAGCGAGAAGAAGGAACGTCCACATACTCTAACCAGGAGAAGGAAAAGCCCTGGGTTCAAGCTAGGGTACGAAATGGGCCGGCCCGAGTCGGGCCTACTAGGCCCGGCCCTAGCTGTCCCGAAGGAGAGTTTAGAGGTGAGCCGTTACATGCGAGGATAGGAACTTCTCGCAGGCGGCGCAGCGGGACGCGCTTAAGGCCCAGGCCTGCCCCGTGTTACAGACAGGCCGCCAGGGCTATCTCTCTCGGGCTCTAGGCGCCGACCGACGAAATGCTCACTATAAATGTGAAACTTTCAACTAAAATTTCGTTCGTATCGCCTGCGACATGCCAGGTTGGCCTGAGCCTGAAAGTCGAAAGGGCCGGGACCAGGGCGATGACCGGGATCTGCACTCCCGGATTCCTGGACCGGGATCGCCTGCTATGGGGCATACGTACACTGTACGGCTGTCGCAGGCGAAAGGTGACGATGCGAGCTGCCTAAACCCCAAACGTAACGCAGCAATTTCGCGGAAAACATCGCGCACTTGCACCGGAACTACCTCCCACACTAGTCACATGTTGAGCTGCCGGATGTTGCTGACGTCTAAATAATTCTGTCCGGATCCGGTAAATATTCATTTTTAACAGTTTTAGTATGCTTTACAAAGTACCCATTTTGACCTGGCGCAGATATTATCCGCCTACGTGTTCAGTCTGCACATTAGTTCCAGGGACGAGCGGGCCTAGCTCGAGGGAACGGAAGCGTCAGCGGAGTTGTGCATAATCGAAACGCAAACGAAGCGAACCGTAAATGCCATGAAGCGACGTTTGTTCAAGCCTTAGCCTTGCTATCGTAACCTTTGCAGTGATCTGTGGAAATGGCTTTGACTGGCATTTTGGTGCGACCTGTAACCTCCCGTTACTGCGTCATCTTTTGCTGGATTGACATTGCGCTACAGTGTTTCTCTCCCTCGCCAAGACTGCCGTTAGCACCCACTTGTTCATCGTGAAATGACTGTGCAGGGACGTGTCAAAGTTTTCCTTGAAGCTGTCGAAATTCCAAGTTATTTCGTAAATTTTTTCTTTTTTAAATTTGAATTTTTAGAATTAATTTCGTTTTTAATTTAAAATTTCAAGGGTCGAAAGTCAGATAAAAACATCGAAATTCGAAAATTTAATTAGAAATCAGCCAAATATGCCAAAACCGCTATGAGTATGAAGGACGCAAATTTTGACGGGTGGACTATGACGGGCTATGGGATGCACAAAAATTAAGAACATACGAATTTGAAATGTCCGGTAATGCCTCAGGCAGTCGATGTCGACGAAATTCAAGTCAGAAATTTGACATATCAGCGTCAGGAGGATGATAAGAAGTACAGAAAGGGAGATTAAGTGAAAGTTGCTAACTCTAACACAATCACAGGGTCCTTTTAAAGGCCTCCTTTGAGCTTGTCGGACGTTCCCTTCGGAAGTTAACCCCTTTGAAACCATCATAACGAATGACCTTTATTATCGTTGGTTACTTATTATTTACATATGACAGAACCCGTGAAGGTAAGGCAATCATAAGATACTTTTAGCAGGGAGGTATTTCGTTATCGCGATGACGGTCCACGAAAGTCCTTATTGTTCTAACGGGCTCTCAGTCGCCGCTGACCGCTCATCGTCGACGGGCACCGAATGCTTTAGCATGTCGATATGCGAGTACGGCTTCATCTTGTTACGCCAATGCCGTCGGGTTGCATGTCGAATGTGATGTTTGGCTTCGGGGAACACTTCTCCGATCATCGCAGCGAACTCGTCCTGAAGCCGCATTCTTGAGCTTTGGAAAGGTAGGCAGGCCAAGATGGGTTATTACTGGAATCTGAGTTCGGGGTTAGTAAAGGAGCTGCTTGGGAACAAGGCCTTTAGTCAAGCTAAGGAGGTCTGCCTGAGCCAACACCCAACGAACTTCAGGGGTCCCAGATCGAATTTCCCGAAAGGGGACGGCGGACCCCTTGTAGGGGGCGGTAGGGGGGGGGGGGTAAGGGGGCGGTTTTTCTAGAGTGTCGGAATATGCCATTTTAATGAGTTGGAACTACTGCTTTAGCATGTTTTAATCACAAATAGCCCGCCGACCGAGGCAATTTTGGGTTGTTTTGCAAGGACTCGTAAAAATTTTGATCACTTATTACATTTTTTTGACTTTTCCGACCCCCTGGCGGCTTTGCCAGTTGCCAGGGGGGGGGGGGGTAGACCCCAAAAAGGGGCGTCCGCCCCCAGGGAAGGCGGTCTGGGAGCCCTGACGAACTTGCTCCCAATCCATGGCTCTAACGGGCCCACATTCGGCCGTTGTGTACCCTTGATCCTCGGCAACGATCGTGGCTACTCAAAATATGGTCCGTGCACCTGGATTCCGTGATGAAGCACTAGTTGACGCATTTTGTGCAACCTATCCATAACCTTACAAAAAAGTTAAAAAACATTCATTTTTTGACAGAAAAATCAAAAACAAAGTAAAGAAAATTATATCCGGGGTCAACTAGTGAATGATTCGAAATCCGTCAGTCAGAGTTCGACTTGTTGACCGAAACCGAAGCGGGGACCGCTTAACGGACCGCCAAAAATTGGTCAATCGTATAAAATTTTCTGTTGTCCCGCGCTCGGATAAAATTCTTTTCCGGCGGTAACAGGAAAGATTCATCCCAAGTGTTTGGTATGCCATGTCGGAGAATCGAATCCCGCTTTCCCTCTTATCGCATCGATTGTGGCATGCCATGCGACGCATTTTTGGCATTTTCCGAAATCTTGTTGGAATACTGGCTTCAAAAAACCTGCACTGATATGGTCTTAGTCAAAGGGAATGCCTACCTGTTGCCGCTCCGTCAGCTGACCGTAGCCATGCGGCTTAGCGTTGACGCGAAAGCGCATCGCAGAGAGCAAAGTGCACGCGAGGACAAGCGACCGCAAATGCATTATGCGCTAGCCCACAACAGCTCTGACAAGTGAAACACTCGCCTCGGGCGCATTTATAGCGCCGGTGGGGCGGGCGTTAGCGTACAAGTAGGCGGGAAAGGCGGGCCGAATGATGCAGCTTCTACATGCGAAAAGAAGGACGGAGGCGAAAGAATTGCGGTACATTACAACGTCAACCTTCAGCATATGGAACAGCTTACCGTATTTTAGAGATCGGCGCTGGGACCCCGTGCCAAACCCGTACCCGTGGTGACCCCACCCGTGCCGTACCCCGTACCCGTGGTGGGTAAAAATTGACAACCCGTATACACTAACACGGCATAAAACTCGGCCCGTAGTACGGCTTGGCCCGTTTAATACGGCTTTTTTCGAGGCCGTGCCGTGTTAACGTGCCGTATTATACGGGTACGGGTACGGGTTTGGTCCGTACCTTGGTACGGGCGCCGAACTCTACCGTATTTCTTCTAATATAGCCCCACCTCTAATAGAGCCCCCTCTCTAATATAGCCCCACCCAAAGATTTCTAGATACGCATCTGGGGTGTGCGGACTTCAAATCTAAAGCCATATTTGGATAGATAACGATAAAATAAGAATTTTAGAATGGAGAACGAGCCTTACTGATGACAAATAAAATTTAAAATAATTTTTAAAATTTATTTTTTTCCGAAAAATCCCTTCCGAAAATATAGCCCCTGGGGCTATATTCGAAGAAATACGGTACTGTAGAGCGCGACTTGACCCCCCCCCCCCCCGTACTGTACTCCGTACCGTACTGACCCTCCCCCATATGCTCGATTTCGACTAAAAACGGGCATTTTTTGGCATGCAGTATGGTACGGAATACTTCACCGTACGGGGTCCTGCCGTACCGTACCAGTACGGTACGGTACGAAAACCTGTAGTGACGTCGCGCTCTAGCTTACGATATTTCCAGAAAAAGGCCAAGATCATTTTTAACCGCCAATTTTGGCGATTTTTCAAAATCGTATTGCGCACGAGTGTTTTTCTTCGTCGACAAAGCTGACACAGGTCGAAAAATACTTAGACCATCGGGCAAGCATGGACATAATGGCTTCCTGTCGGTAATCCCGGAAGCTCTAGATGAAACACGAAGGGTACGAAGTTCGCCATATGTTTCTTTGCATGTTGCATGACCTACGTATGACTGAGTCAGAGGGGAAATGAGTGGTCGGTGTGGGACGATTGGAGAGACAACAGTGGCCTCTCGGCGACCACTTGCAAGCGGTGAATGACGGCGACGAGCAAGTGTACATTCTGCGCGGCGTTCATGTTGCGCACCGCTCCGGGATGGGCGGAATTTTTTCGACGACCAAGACCAAGACCAAGATTAAAAACACCGGGACACCGGGACCAAGACCAAGACCAAGAATTCAGTCAATTTCCCCCTCAAAAGAGGGGCGGCTAGGTCAACGGATTTCCATTTTTTAGAGCATATTTGCAAAAAAATTTGTCACGTCTGGCCACATTCGCGCGGAATTTAGCCCGCCGCAGGCGATTTCACCGAAATTTCGACTCATATTCTAAGATTTTGACCTGAAATTTGGTCGGCGCTGACTGCGGCAGACCGTCGAAAAGTCGAGATGGGGGAATTTTTTCGACGACCAAGACCAAGACCTAGACCAAGACTAAAACCACCGGGACACCGGGACCGAGACCAAGACCCGCCCATCCCTGGCACCGCTATGAAGCGGGCTTTGAACAGTTCAACTTTCTGCAATGCTTAGAGCAGCCATCTTTCGCCTAGTGTTTAGTATGCGTCCTTTGCAGCGGGCATTTTCCGACGTCTCAAGATGCCATCGATATCTCTCTGCACTGCTGATCGTTAATGAGTTCGTACTTGCACCCTGCGCAAGTACGGTTCGGCCGTATTAGGACATTTAGGACGCGTGATAACCCATGCGAGTGAGCCGGGCGGGGGGGGGGGCGTTGAGGGAGCAGCAGGGATTCTGATCATCGAACCATTAAGCGAAGGGCATGGTTAAAAAGGGTCGTACGAACCGCGCAAACTTCTAGACGTCGCACTATTTCTTCGTCATGATCCGACTTAGTACACCGCTAAGCCGGTCAAGAATGCGCAAAGAGTGATTCGAAAATAATGCAGTTCTTGTTTCAAAGGTCGTTTAGCTATAGACGTACCTATTACCGAAAAATGCACTCGCCAGTAGGGGTTCGCTCTTTCCGGCAGGCGCTTCTTCCGGCTGTGAAGATGAAGTGGACTCGGCTTATTTAGTGCCGAAGGTCAGAGGCGGAGAAGTTATGAAATAGAAAAGGTCAGAACTATGACTGGGTTGATGTTTACTTGTCGTAGCTTTTCGGCGATCTTAGTTCATTTAGCGACGGCGAGAGCCGGAATGGCACTACCCATTTTGTGCCTTAGGCATTCATTCTTTGGAGTGTTGTCCAGCTTATTACTTCATAAGTAGCTCTACCTCGTAGCGCTTTTGAACGTTTACTAATTAATTTTATCGAAGGGATTCAGAAAAGCTATGGCAAGGGGAGTGTCACTGAGGCGCAGCGAGAGCCAAAAATGGGTAATACAACCCTAAAATTTTGTGTAATTTCAAAAAAATCGAAGTGCTTCCGATGCAAATGAGAAATGAATTTTATTCTCTCGATTAGGGTTGAAAACGAACAAGATTTTTTCGTCTGCCAGATCATCTACCTGCCCGTTCAGTACTGAATACGGCTGAGCGCCCCTAGGGCGCGAGCCAATTCCGATTCCAAACGATTCCGAATAAAAAAATGCCTAATATCCAAATGTGTACGAATGTCCGCTAGGCGCCGCCAGAGAGAATGTTCGCTTAAATTTGTCAAATTTTCGCCTAAAATTTTTTGCTGGCACCACCTGCAGCGGAGCCGACCAAACATTGGAACAGACTTGGTGGGCTCGGTTTTTTTGGACCGCGTCCAATTCCTATAAAAAAACACCAAGTTCCAAGCCCAATTCCGATACCGAGTCGGGTTCTCGAGCAGCCCTAGTACCGAAAGAGCGGAAAGGACAACAAAGAGATTTCCAAAAATTCGCAACCTTCAATAAAGTCATGTTTCTAAGATGGACTCCATCACCGACGGCAAAACAAAACTCACTCAGCCATTGGCATTGTCACCATTGTTCGGCATGATGCTTGCGGGCTTAAGCAAGGTAGCTGTGGAGATGCGCCACCCTTTGTTTGTCGGTCTGTCTCTATTAATGATTGCAAAGTTTTTTTGAGTTAGTGTGACTGGCCTTTCTCGGACCAAAAGACATGGCTTTTGGACGAGCGAATCTTCGGCGTGACGAGAGATCTCTGAGGGCTGCAACATTTTTTACTTCGTATTTACTCGCCCAAACCAGGCAAATATGCGCCAAAGAACGTTCCAGCCCAACAGCTGTTCATTCTTTGTACGCGGCTTAGCCGCATGTTTCGTTATAAAATAGAGAGCATAACAACAGCGGCGTTCCCGCAGCGACCTTCGTACTCCGGCGATTCCCGGTATTTTCTCCCCCTAAGCAGACGGCTTAGAGAAACATGCATTAGTGGCGATGAAAAAGGAGAAACATTGGTGACGAGGAAGCGCTCGGGAAGGGACCAGTGAACAGCACAAGAGCGCAACCGTGCGATGTTACATTGTGGCTAGTAAAATAGGAGGTGCGAGGGTGGAATAAAGAGGCTATTTTTGCAGGGTTTAGACGTCCATAGATCTGCCTACTTTCGGTTGAGCTACATACAGACACACAAAAAGGGCTAAAGACCAAGCGACTCATGCCATCAGAGACACTTTGCTACAGGGAGGTCTTCACCATAGCTGGGGGCCCCTCGAGTCCGGGACCGAAGCCGAAGCGAAGATTAAATTAAAACCGGAGCCGAAGATCGAATAAAAAAACACCGAAGATCGAAGCCGAAACCGAAGCCGAAGGTGTGGAAAGCCAAAAAGAGCAATTTTTTTTGCTGAAAATGTCAAATTCCCCATTAAAGTTTGGCTGGTATCGCTCGCGGTGAGCTTGTGAAAACCGCTGAAAAGCTTCCGGTTACTTCGATCATTTTGACCGAAGCCGAAGTATAAAAAAAAACACCGAAGATCGAAGCCGAAGCCGGCGTTCCCCAGCTCTAGTCTTCACATCTATGGAGGGGGGGGGGGGGGGGTCTCAGTGGGGACTTACCTCATTATAGGGCGCCAACGGGTTTGCCCAGACATGATGAGGTTTGCTAAAAGTTTCCTAAGGTGTTTTCAAGGTCTCTATGCAGTATTGGGTAATGACCCCTCATATTCAATAGTATGCTAATTTTTTCCGAAATTGTCTACATATTGCGTAAAAAAAACTGGGGCGCGCTAGGCTTTCAGAACTCAGTTTCTGATTTCCCAGAAAGGGAAATAAAAATTGACATATGTTAACGTCGAAATTATGCTTTTTGATTAGTGTTCTCATGATTTTTCTCCGCTCGGCACAAAATTTAATCATCCTCAACTTTTAAACTTGGTTGTTACTTTAACCTTTGTTTTGGTGTGCACTTGAGGACGTTCGTCAACGGTTCGAGCATTTTTCTACATTCAGCTCAAAGTTCAGTTCCTACTCCCACCTACGAAGGGTCTTCCGCGGGTTCGATATGCTTCTTTGACCTTTCCCTGCCCCTTCGGCTACCGTTCAGCGACATCCGGTAGTCGGCGTGGAACGCTACTATGAACCCCCGGGGATCGCCTCTGCGCCAGGACTGAGCGACGACCTTTTAGGCGGATAAGCCTTTGGCGTGCGCACGCGGCATAAACTCTCGTGCTTCCTCTTTAAAGCTACTACAATGGTAGACGAAGAAAACAGCGTTTCAGTCGACCTCGTACTCGCCGTGGTTCTCGGTACTCTTGGTATTTGCTAATGCATAGCAGAAGGATTAAGCTAGTATGCATCAAATGGAGTGAGAAAAACAAGAAACATTGATGTCGAGAAAGGTTTCCTGGGGCACTTATGTAGTAGCATAAAATGTGTGTAGTTAGACTGTGGGGAGCTTAGGAATTAAAGTAATTTCCCCTTAGCAAAAGAGTGCTTTGGCCCTTAAATCGTTTTTAAGTAATGGTGTTAACGGGGTCGTAATCCGGTATTTTGACGCAAAAAAAGAAAATTTATCTGCTGGCTGTCTACGTTATATGAGGAAGCAAAGCGACTTCATCATTAACTCTTCGAAAAGCAAGCGTCCTGAAATTACGTATACTACACCTGGAGCTGGGCGGGTCTAGACAGAGGGGGGGGGGGGGCTCTAGAGGGGCGTACATGTGTACATAAGGCTAGATAAAATGGATCATCGCTAGCGTCGTCAAAGCAAATTTTCACGCTATTTGTCAGTTCCATCTGAAAGTTCGTTGTGATCGCCTGCGAGCCGATGTAACCTCCTTTGGTCGGTTTGTTTTCGGGTGACACCGAGACGACACAGTTGAAGAAGGTCGTTGTGATGCGTATTCAGATAACTGACTCGTAAACCGATCGTAAACACACTAGCCCTCTCCAACCTTGTCTGCCGAAAATTTCCGCTTTTTAGCGGTGGATTGTCCGGCTTCTTCGACGAACAATTGCTCAGGCAGCCGTGCAAAATGTGGAGTACGTATAGTGGCCTTTTGCCGAACTGTGCTTCCACAGACTCTTATTTCGACGGTAAATCACTTTGATTCCCCCTGCCAAGCGCTAGGTTTCGGAATTTCAGCGGCCATTTGACTACCAGTCGCTATCGTAGGATGTAATCATACGGCTTAATTGGCGGTAAGGCTGCCTCTAATGGTCACCTAGCCGAACATCATTCCTCAAGGTGGTATGGTTGCACTTTTGTGAAGCGATTAATAAGCTCAGGCAATCACGCAACGAATCGGATTTTGAACTCTTCTGTTGAGTTCAGTCGCCCAGCAAAAGGATGCATGGGTACGCGCATAGCGAGGACTGTAGGGCAGGGGTGGACACTTTTTTCCTGATTGCCAGGACAAGGACCTAGCCCCACAAGACCAGGACCTGCGCATCCCTGTTCTATGGGTACGTGTCCTGAGCCTCGGCCTTACTTGGCAGAGCTCGCAATGCGGTATGAAGTCGGCTTCCGATAAACCATCAACGAAACTAGCGGTTCATTAGGGCATTACGGTTTCATTACGGTCGTAGTCAGAGTTTCAGTGAACCGCCCAGTTCACTGAACTCGGATGAACTGAACTGAACTGAACTGAACTCGACCTCCGGTTCAGTTCAGTTCAGTCGCCTAGAACCCAGTTCAGTAAGTTGAAAAACCCTACTGAACCGGCTAGTTCACTGAACTGGAGGGAACTGAACTGAACTGATCTGAACTGAACTGAACTCGACCTCCAGTTCAGTTCAGTTCATTTGGTACCAGACCCGGTTCATCGGAAACTGTGGTCGTAGTGCAACCCAGTAACAGTTAAAATTAGAGATTTACGCGTCATTCTGTTCGCACCTTGCAAGCGCTGGAACATCTTCTGCTACGAGGCTAAAGTGCCGCTGTTCTTCGAAGATCGCTTATCACTTATCCTCACCGTGCTCGACCCCCCCCCCCCCCCCCCCCCCAGTGGCGGGGGACCAAGGTAAGGGGGGACCAAGGCAAAATAAATTTTCAACGCAACTTTACCAAGAACGCCTAAACTTGTCGTTGGCGGCGCCTGCGGCGGGCATATTTAGGTTAAATAACTTGATATGTGGGACTGAAAAACCATTGAGGCCTTGAATTTTCGATGAATTTTATTCCAAAAAAGCCTAAAAACTCTTTTTGGCGGCGCCTGCGGCGGGCTATATTGGGTATAAACACGCCAAAATCAGTGTTAAAAACCGCTGTGGGGCAAAAAAGGGAGTCTTCGGAAAACTACCAAAGGGGGGACCAAGGCATATTCTCGGCGCCGGCCGAAGGCCGGCGCCGAAAAAATAGTTAAGGGTCCCCCCTTACCATAGCGCCCCTCCCCTGACCGGGTCCAATTTACGCCACTGCCCCCCCCCCCATATAAATGATGTAATTTTCTGGACGCTTCCTAAAACGATTCAACCGCTGTTCAGCATTAGATCATGACGCCGGGAGCTGTTCCCCAGAGGAAACTGAGCTAAAAGCGTAGGCGAATGTAGGCACGTTCGCATTTCCCAAAGGACTCATTATGTGTGAACTGGAACAAGTGACATTTCGAGAAGTTTGAAGTAACATTGTCCTTTCGATTTCAGTGGCCGCGGGGCGCAACTCATGGAAAATTCTAGCTTGTGATGCTAGCTTTGCTTAGAGGGCAATCCGAAAAATGACTCGAAAGTATTCTGGAACATTAGGGAAAACGGAAAAATTCTGACTGCCCGGGAGGGCTATTCCGGGGCCGTGAGACACTAATTTCGCGATTCCTGGGTGTATCATCAGCGAAGTTTTACGTCGTCCATTTTAAATGGTTCAGCAGGCAGACAGCCTCAGTTGGAACAATAGAAAAATACTAGATGTTTGGCAAAGTCGACGGTGTCGCGTTGCTAGGCCTAAGCTCTAAGGAACGACTTATGCCCAAGGCTGAACCTAGGCATATTGCCCAAGGCTGAACCCAGCCAGACATCTGGCTGAGGAAAGTACCTAACGCTAGCCTCTCGCGTGCATTAGCCAGTGGAGGTTTATACGCATTTTTACCACATGTACTTTTTTCATTTGTCTCGTCTAGACTACATCCGGGCCTGATAGTGCGCACAATCAGTGAAGGCTTGCGCACGCAGATTCGAGGCTTTTGACTCTCCCCCTCCAGCGCTTTAGTTTGTAGAGATCAGTCGGGCGCCGACTGTCAAGTCGGATGGGTCGCCAGTCTCCCATCCCGAGCACACAATTCATGAATTCTGCTCAGCACGGGGCACACCCTTCGACCCAGTCATTACCGACTGCAATGAGGAAGTTACAGGCTCATTGTTCCCGGTGAATCGGGCTTAATAATAGGCTTTAAGCAAGGTCCGCAGCTCAGGCTCATCGGCTTGCCACCTGATTATCTTAACTTGAACCCTAAGTGCTGTCCACATCGTAATTGCAGAGTGATAACTACCGCTAATTCACGACTTGATGCATGTCGCGGGGCCGATACAGGAGGTGACACGTGCTTCTAAGTAGAGATAGACAGCCGTACCGTATTACGGCCCGTACACGTACCCGTATAATACGGGTACGGTGTACGGTACGGGTGGGTCCAGTACGGTACGGTGTACGGTGCGGGGGGGGGGGGGTCCCAAAATACGGGCCGTACCCGTACCCGTACTTTTTGGTAAGGCACAGGGGTCTCAACTCGAAAACCCGGAACCAGGGCCCAGCAGTTCAAATTCAGGGGGTAAACCAGGGGGTTCAGCTAAAATCCAGGGGGTAAACCAGGAGCAGCATAGTACGTCGAGAAGTGACGGTCTTGGCACCGTGCCAAAAGCCGTTTCCCGCCAATTTTGCGGCCTTTTTCCCAGCTAAGCCTAAACCTTTTCGAGGTTTTTGCGCCGCTAAGCCGCAACCTTTTCCCCGCATTTCGGCGGAGATCAAAGAAACCTCAAAGCATTTCGTGCCGCTTCGGCCCGAATTGCGCCGAAAAGTGACGGTGTCCCCGTCACTTTTTTTTTCGGTGTCGGCAAACGTCGGCATCAAAGGAACTTCAAAGGATTTCGGGGCGCAGCGGCCGAAATCTTCCCGAAGTTCACCGCCCGACCTCGCCTGACCACTGGGCGCAGCTCGTCTGTCGCCCCCGCCGCCAGGCCGAGAAAGCCGAAGGAGATCAAGCAGGGTGCATGGATTGATATTAAATTAATATTAATATTTAACACGCCGTTAATAATCTCGGCTCACCGGTGGCCTACGAGGCTGCGGGAGGGCTCATTCGGCAGCTCTCGGTGAGCTGATAATAAGGGACCGTCTTATTTTAATCTAATATTTGAGGGACCGTCTTATTTT
>JNEY01000026.1:479234-494619 GCA_020875895.1 Aphelenchus avenae | reverse complement strand
CGATACGACAATCTTGAAGACACCATTTATCTTGTACGAAATCGGACACTACTCCAGTATCGGTTCGATGAAATTCTACGTTATAACGATATTGGAGAGCCACAGGCAGCGCCGATGTCAAAAGAAGAGCTAGATAATGCAGTCACTGATTTATTGGTTGTCGGCGGGCAGCGCTATGCCATTTTCAACCAGGCTGTCAACAGACAAATGAAGAATGGTAGTTGGGTGCGGGTGATGCCGACAAAATCGGAGCATTTTTGGTTTCAAATATTTCCGAGTGGTACACCAGCCGACAATTCCTCTACTCTGAGCCAAATTTCGCCAACTAGCATTGTATTCCTCGTGGAAATATTTACCCTGCTATTTGCCGTGTATTGTCTTAATATGCGTCTGAAGTTGCGTCCTCAGACTGGTATGTATGAGCTCAGTCGGGGGACACCGCCCGTCGAAAGAGCGTAATTTATTGTTGTTTTATATTTAATTAATTAAATCTCCTCGAAGGTTGAGCGGACAGGAGCGACTTCTTTTTCGACGGAGCATTGTTTGATTGTCGACCGGCCGGTAGAAAAATTACGAGTGCGACTGAGGGGTGTACGGAAGATACGGACTTTGGGTAAAATAAATTCCGGATACCCCCTGAAAAGTTCGACCCACCTGTCACCATCCATCATCCTTCGGTCATAGGTCGCTATTTTGAACTGGTAAGAGAAGGGTAGAGAGTAGGGGAGAGAGAGAGACATTATATACGTGTTCAGAACAGCTGTTACCGTCACTTCTCGACATACTATGCTGCTACCAGGGGGCATCCGCTTAACTGTACCACATGTAGTTTAAGCTTTATTTGGGGTTTACAACAATGCCTTTTAACAACTAAGCGCTATATTTAGCGACCGTTCGTGAATTTTTCAACAAATCGCGGTCTGCTCAGAAAATGGTGTGCATAAATGGCTGGAACAGTCCTGCAAAAGTGAAATTTGGAACTGCTTGACGTAAAAATTGCCCGCCGCAGGCGCCGCCAGAGCGGTTTTGCCCATGAAAACCAGGGGCAAAAAGCCAAAACCAGGGGGTACCCCCTGGAACCAGGGGGGGTTTGAGATCCCTTACTAAGGCGGGACCCTTTGGTGACAAAAATCTGACGAAAATTTGAAATTTTTAAAGAAAAAATGGCAAAAATAGCAAATTTTTCTGAAGGAAAAGGGCTCATTTTCGATTACGAATACGATCTACGTGCTACCTGTTACCCATACGAACTCCGTTTTTATCCTTTTTGTTGAATGGTAGCGTAATTGGTGCGAATTTTTGACTGCAGTACGGGTACGGGTACGGGCCGTATTTTCTGTACGGTACGGCTGTACGGTACGGGTGGGTCCAGTACGGTACGGTGTACGGTACGGGGGGTCCCGGTACGGTACGGTGTACGGTACGGGTGGTCAATGTCCATCTCTACTTCTAAGTCAAGAATGCAAAGAGGATGTCTTCGCCACACGGTAGGGGTCGAAGAAAATTAGAAGTTGTAACTAAAAATTGCTGAATTGGAAATTTAAAGAGGCCCGTCAACCGACCATGACGCTTTTCCACTCACTTTCTACTGCTATGGCACGTGTTCCTTAACCCTGTTCTGTTGCCTGACGGCTGCGACCCAGGCGGCGATACCCAGAGAAAATGTGACCAGAACTTTAAGACACCTATTCGCAATCAACGGCGGGACACCAAGTGCCGTACTTTGCAGAAGGTCTCACTTGGTATCACACTTTGACCGTGAATCGAGAAAACCATAGTCGTATCGTACTCCGTACTGGACCGGCTACCCGTAAAGTACCGTCCCCTACGACGGTATATTGTCTCCCCACTGCAGCTGTGCATGCTAGGTCACGCTCTTTTTAGTTTTTGATACCTTTTCGGAAATGACACGCCGTGAGTTTGTACTGAGCGGCTAATCTCTCGGGAAGGCATGGCAAGCAAAACTGTGTAGGCGACGTGGAACATCTGCATCCCTAGAGGCGTGACGTACTAGAATGCAAGATATTTTCGATACGACGAGAACCTGATCGGTTGACGACACGCATCAAATCATGTCATCAGGCATATGCGCCCCGAGAAGATTCAGTCAACCATAGCATGAGATTCTAAACGTTGTACGTTGCCAGAGCCTGGTCACGTGCGTTGTAAGGATGCGGCTAGGAACCGGTGACGTGCCCAGCATCCAGCCAAAGGGGGCACAAGGTAGGGAGGGCACCCTCAGTTTATTATTTTTTTGTTAAATAATGTTATCTGTTTGTTTCACTGAAATTGCATGCCTTGAGGCGCAGCAGTTCTGGGTACAGATCGGCACCCGTACCGTGTTACGGCCCGTACCGTACCGCCGTACTATCGGTGCGGCAGTACGGCACGGGTGGGCATCCAGTACGGCAGTGCGGTACGACATGCCTTAACTATCTATTTGTAATGAGTACGGTCCGTACGGGAGCCGTACCGTCCCGTACCGTGCCCGTAGTACCGTATTGGCCGTAATACGGTGCGGCAGTACGGTACGGGGGCGGGGGGTTGCCGATCTTTAGTTCTGGGAGCGTGGGCATTATGGTGTTCCGGGCACCTTTGGTACAGTGAATAAAATTTCGGCTTAGCGGCTTGGTCCCCTTGGACTTTTTGCCGCTCGCATGACGTCGGATAGTGCAAGAATTAAAGGAACTATTTGCTTAGTAATGCCTTTTATCGCACTTTTCTTTGACGTTTTCAAACCCTGAGAATATTCTCGGTCATCCGTTGTAGGGCTCTTTATAGAGGCTCGAGGCGTTTAGATCCCGCGGCTTAAACCCGGTTCCGTAAGTGAGTGCAGGAAACAAGAACGCTATATCGCTATAATCTCTTTCAAAAGCTCAATCTTCTGGATTACTTCCGCGCACTTTAAGACGATGACCCACGTTCATGACCTCGTAAAGCCGAACTAAAATCCGTTAGACGTGAAAGTCTGCTACCATGAGACACTGGTGCCTAAAGTAGCCGACGATGTT
The DNA here is from genome assembly GCA_020875895.1 of Aphelenchus avenae. Classification (NCBI taxonomy): domain Eukaryota; kingdom Metazoa; phylum Nematoda; class Chromadorea; order Rhabditida; family Aphelenchidae; genus Aphelenchus; species Aphelenchus avenae. Next base: position 491,608 of record JNEY01000026.1, on the reverse strand, counting down.
TTTTGGGTTCCTGCTTCGAGGGCTTTGGAAGACCATTTGATTCTTCGAGCTTGAGAAGGCAACGTCTCAGAGGGTGCCGGGGATGGCAACGAAGGCCGAAGCCGGTGAGTCAACTGAGCGTGCTTTACAAGTGAAAATCTTACAAGTTATTATTTTTAAAAACATTAAATTAAAAAGTAAATTATTTAAACAATGACTTGAAAGTCTTAAAAACCATCGTTAAATTAATGCATTCTTTTGAGACCCCTTTCCCCGCTCTTACACTCGAAAGGCTTACGGAATTTCTAGACTCAGACCTTTTACGGTGTGAAGCCTCCAGCTGTCCTAAGCTTAAACCATCGGTAGGCTGCGTCGTAAAGTTTGAGAACGTCGTTAAAGTAAGCGTTTTATTGCAACAACTATGCGATGCAGTCCACTGGACGAATGCAGCTGCCCGTGTCGCCATCTAACCGATCGTCGCGGACGAAGCCCTCTATGCATGCGCAACCGGGCTTACTGCAGCCGATGGGGCATCTTCTGTTGGGGATGAGCGGCCGCTTGCAGCTGGGCTGCCTGCAGATGTGGCAGCGCTCTAACCTCTCCAGCGGCCCACATTCGACGGCATCGGTGGTCAGCTTCGAGAGAGGGTTTCCTAAAACGCGTACTTTCAAGGACTACATTCATCAACGGATTGCTACCGACCATTTCGAATATTTCTTTCTAATAATAGTCCAAAATCGAGTACAAGCGTGAAATAATTTAAAGTTGATTTTTTCGAAATTTTCGTGTTTTCCCTCGTAAAAATGTTCCAAAGTCGAGTAAATTCATTTAAATTAATTTTTTTGAAATTTTATTTTCCCCCTAAAACGTTGTCTACAAAAATACGTAAATTTTCAGTACGATTTTTTGGCGATCCCCGGAAGCTCTGCTGTGTACCTTCGGAAGCCTGCGTGAACCGGAGAGCAAGGGGGCATTAACGTCGCAAAATCCGGTTTTCCCCATGCCCTTTTGAGTGTCACGATATGGCATTCTTTGGCTGAACACGGCACAGCGCAACAGCGCATGGCACAGGGTCAGCACAGCCCGCGGGAGGGGTGCAGCATGCACAAAACGTACCTCTGACGGTAAACATACTGACGATGACGGCTACGATACAGAGACAGGTCCAAGTGCAGCGCTGGTGTGACATCTAGGTTCTAAGCATAAGTTCATGGGGAATATAATGCGATTGTCGCGACGACAAAACACGAAAAATACAGCATGATATTGGTCCAAAATGCCTCCTCGGACTAAAAACTCAGGAATAGTGAAGAAGAAAGTCGCCGAGTCGGCGGAAAAATGATTAAGAGACGCCTGCATTCTGCGCGCACGTGGTTCACAGTGTCGGCTTATTTTTGCGTATAGTCGATACTCCATTTCCTATCTTAAACTGGAAACAAAACAAAAGGGAAGCAGAGATGGCCGCGGTCTAATTCGGTCCATGATGGATCGCCGCCGCAGTTTTTGACACGGAAAAGTGTTTCAAACGTAGTCAACACGTAGAACCAGACAACAACAACCGGTTTATATCCGCCATAACAAGGGGAAAACCGGACACTGACGAGATACGAATGTAGCCTTGGTCCTTCTGGTGCTCTTAAGAGCAACCGGCCTAAGCCGCGATGCCCTTCGGATGGTCTTGGCATATACTTGGTGGGTCGTACCGAACAGTACTCTGTTCCGGTCAGTTTTCCATTTTTACGGCACACCATGCGGTACCGCGAGGGGGTCAAACGGGCCGTATCCCGTCCCGTTCTGACACGGAACGGTGTACGGAACGGCTAGAAAATTGACGCCGTTCCGCGCCGTTTTAGTGGAGAACGGCACGGAAAACGGCCGTTTTTCCGCCGTTCCGTTTTCTGTGCCGTACTCTACGGGACGGAGTTCGGTACAATGGGGCCTAACGGAATGAGTTTAGTACGGCGGGGCGGGGGGGGGGGGTAGTACGGTACGGATTTCGGAACGGGGGATGGGCCTGCCAGGTCTAGTCAAAATGGACGACTATGAGGTACAAACGTTGGCTTTGGTCCTTATGACGCTCTTCAGAGTACAGCCTAAGCCGCGATCCTCTTTCGGATTGGTTAGAATGACAGACATTCGTCGAACGCCCTGGCCCTGGCGTCCGGCCCTGCCCTGGCGTCGAAGGATTGCAGAGTGCAAACCGAATGTTTTGAGCCAGCCAAGAAAGGACACTGCCATTTTGTACTCGTCCGTCGCTGTAAATAAACTTTCCCGGAACGGTTGAGAAAAACAAACTCGACCGGAATCTGCCAAAGCAGAGATGCCGACGTCCTTGAAAGACGAAAGTTCGAGACTCTCGGGCTGGGGACAGGAACATTCTTCCGGACAGTCGGAAAACTTGCCCGTCAAGGCTGGGACAATCGTGTGTGCGGGCCTGGCGCCGAGGGCTTGGGGTCCGGGCCGCGCCAACCATGTGCATTGGGCCGGGCCTTGGGCCAGCGTGGCTGGGCCTGGGCCGAAAAGTTGGGCCCTCAGTCGGGCCACGCAACGCTGCGCAGGGGCCGGACGTGGGTCAGTCCCAGCCAGGAGTCGGGCCATGGCTTAACAGTTTCCCTGGGTTTAGCCCTTATCGTGGTCGTGGACGTCGAAAAAAGGCGTCCATCTCGACTTTCAATGGACCGCCGTGAGACGTAGGTCGGCGATAACTTTGCGTGCGTTATCCTGACCGAGATGGTCCAAAGCCGATAATGACCTGTTTCATAATATATGAACGATTCCGATGGCACTCGACCGATATCCGATCCAAAAAGGCCCTATGTTCAATGCCGATTCGAATACGATTCCCAAACAGCTCTCTTCCTCCTCTCGTTCCATTCTCGCCGTCAAAAAGCCACATTCCTTAAAGCCGTAACTGCCACAATTACAACATGCGAAAGAAGGTGGGGGGCGGAGGATGAAATCTTTGAAGTTACTAATGACAGAATGCGACCGACGGTGAACTTCGAACGATCAAAGAAATTTTCGAGACACAAACACGGGTTTTACAACACTTGTCGGAGCACAAATGAGAATTTCCGGAAAATGGAAAAGGAAAACAAACAGGCCCGGAATTTGCGGAGTCAGAGAAAACGCAAACGGATGCAAACGCCCTCTAGTGCACGTAGATTTTTACAACGAATTTCCGGGACATCATATGGGATGACCTTCTCCCAGTGATAAATTATCCGAGCGGCCTTTTTCGCCGCCGCGAGAAGGACAAATCTTTTTGTTTTCTCAAACCTTTCGCGTTGTAAAGGGCGAAAAAGCAGATCTTCGTGACGAAAAAGGCCGTCGCATGCGCAGGAACGAAGCCAAAACGTAATTAGCGGCGTTCCTGCAGGTCTTAAAAAGGCCTTGATCGCAGCAGAGATCATGCGCATTTGCAGGGTTCGCAAATTACCGACAAACTATAAAGCCACTCTCGTGACGGAATGACTCCCAACTGCATAGTGTTAAAGGATAAGTGCACTAAGGGATGCATCGAAAGGAACTTCGCACATATCGGAAGTGGAAAATTTTTCCGGGGGACGGGGAACGCCAGAAAAGCAAAAACCACAGGGAGACACTTTGGTCCCCCGCCGGCCGAAAACTTTGCCCCCCCCCCCCCCTCCCCATGATATATACGGGGACCGATGGAAATCGGAATCGGCATCGGTAATCGGGCTATTTCTTCGAATGACCGATTTTATGGGTCCTGTCGATGCTGTTCTGGATTACAAACTGTGCTCAGGCATCACTTACCATGGCCTTTTCTCATATCGAAACGTCGCTAACCACTAACATCGTGAAATGTGTCTTGAACGCCCCATGCACATCAACGTTTGCCGGTCCATCTTAGAATCGTGCCGGAATCGGCAAATATTTTTTGGGGAATCCGCATCGATAATCTATCGGTTTTTAGTTATGGAACCGGCTACGACGTGGAATAGGCTCCGGACCTGAGGGGCGCGCAGCCCTGATCTGCACGTGGTTACAATGTGAATCAACGAAATAAAGACAACTCGTAGGGGAATAGTTAACGTTAATTCCTTCGGCGGACAAAAAAGGGTCGTAATTGATGTCCGCGGCAGTCTTCGTCGCCGAACTTTGCTCCCAACTGCGCAAATTAAGGTCGAATGCGAAGAGAAGTGCGACGCATGATCGCGGAAAGGTCAAGTTCAGGGTCTGAATTCCTTCGAAATATGACCGGTCATAACGTCGAGTACAGAATATTGAGGGGTAGATCTACCCCTCTTTTGATCAAACGTCGACAGCGTGGAGACCCAGGAGGTGACATACGCAGCTACGTGTAAAATTTTCGTAGAACCTGAAGCCTGGCAACTTTAGCATCATTAGATGAGCGTTTTTGTTTCATATGCAGCATTGAAATCCTGCATACAAGTCGGTCATGAAAATCCACGGACGCGTACAGATCCGATTAGGTTTGGGCTTAGCAGAGCGGTGCGACAGCCATGGGCTTCGAGGAGAACGAAGGGTTCTTCCTTCAGTCAAGACATTGCAACCTACATATGGTCATCGAGGTGACTGAACCAAAGATCGAACTAGTCGAGGGACTTCGATAATAAAAAACTGAAATCTTGTCGGACTCTTCTGCGAGATAAAACGGACGCGCTTCCCACTAGCTTATCGAGGGCTTCCTACCTCGCGTTGCCAAGAACCTGGCCCATCGAACGGCACACACAGCAGAGCGCTATATAGAACGCTCTGCTAGTTAAGCTTGCTGGTGCCCCATGAATCTGTCCCGGTCTCGTACTCGCCCTCTGATAGTCGGCCATTTGGGGGGGGGGGTCGGAATAGATTTTCGGATTCGGTTTCGGTACTTTAGACTCGGCTCGGGTCGAAATCTAAGTGGTGAAGACCTGCCTCTGCATTCCTATTTTTATTTCTTCCGTTAATGCGATTCTAATCATAGTTTTGCACTCTTTGTGCAATTCTGAGATGACATTCCTTTTAACGTGTCCCATCACTCTAATGCTATGGATGTACTTAACCGCAAGTTGCTCCCTAGGGAAATGATCAGAAAAATTATGATAGGTATGTCATATGGGTCCTGCCGGGTCGAAGATGTACTTTCGATCTTTATCAGGTGGGAAGTCCGACCGGAAGTGAGGTCCCTAGATCCCACTGGAACATAGTTGGTCGATTAATAGCACGCATCGGGTCTCTTAGTGACGCCAGAACGCGGGAGTACTTTTGCTCCGTTACGAGCGGACCGCACTCTTGTAATACGAGAAAAGGCTTTCGCATTGCGGTTAAGAGTTAAGAACAGAAAATAAGACACAAACGGAAGAGTGAAAGGCAAGAAAGCGGTTCTGAATGAGAATGGTAGAAATATTTTTCAAGCCATCAGAAATCCCTGCTTCAGAGGCAATGGACCGTGCAGGATCAACAGCAGACGTCTCTCGCCGTCAGAGCAGTCGTACACCAAGGCTGGGACCGAAGTTCGGATTCGGGTTCGGAAATTCGGTACATTTTCCGAAGTTCGGATTCGGATTCGGTTGGAAAACCGAATTTTTCAGAAGTTTGCACTAGATAAAATGACGCGGCGACATGCGCCACAGAGGCGCCACAGAGCCACAGTTTGTGGCCAAAATTAACAGAAATTTTGGCGGAATCGCCTGAGGCGCGCCATCTGTTCGACCAAGGGCGTACCTAGGGGGGGGGGGCCGAGGGGGCCCAACCGCCCCCTCGCCGGGCCGAAGGCCCGGCGAGGGTAAGGGGGGACCAAGGCAAATTTTTCTATTTCAGAAAATTAAGGTATTTAAACACAATTTGCACCAATTTCCGATTAATTTTGCATAGTAACAGCAAAAATCGCTCTGGCGGCGCCTGCAGCGGGCTATTTTGAGTAAAAAAGGTTCCCAACTTCCATCAGCGAACCGATTTTTCGACGAATTTTTGCCATAGGAGCACGAAATTGTCTTTGGCGGCGCCTGCGGCGGGCCGGCTTATGTTTAAATATACTAAAAAACACTATTTAAAAAAAACAGAACAAAATCGGGACGCTTCAGAAAAGTACCAAAGGGGGGACCAAGGCATTTTTTCGGCGCCGGCCGAAGGCCGGCGCCGAAAAAATAGGTAAGGGTCCCCCCTTGGGTGCGGCCCCCCCTCCCGAGGGGTTCTAGGTACGCCCTTGTGTTCGACACAGTCGCTTAGAACATCCCGGCAAGTAAAATGTTTTCATCTGAAGGTGCGCTCTTTGAAGAGTCCTATAAGCCCAACTTCTTGGATTTTCTGGCGCAATAAGCGCTCATATTTTAGAGCTGTTCCCAACTATCAATTTTTATTGTGCCTATCCTGTCTGATGCCCCGGCCCACCAGTCTCCCCGTGTCAGTTAAATCGTCATCCAAACGAGTCGCTCAGTTGCATATAATTAACGGGCATGAGTCAAACATATTCCCTACCTTTGTTGTCAATTTACTAGCAGCTTCAAGCTTTTATAAGACAAACAACAACGTTTCCCCCAAGGAAATACGCGCTGATCTTATGCGCACTCGTTTGTACCTCTTCGGCGAAAGCTGTTTCAAGCTTCCGATAGTCAAAACACGGTTTTTTTTACGAAAGAACAGCGAGAGAATCATTCCAAAGAGGGCACAGATCGCGGATACACGTTCCGGTATTCGTGGCAAGCTGCCAATCATGCGTTAAACTTCCGCGCGGCCGATAATCTTCTTCGTTCCTCGAGTTTATATGTGGGTTCGTGGCCGTGACGCTCTCTTGCTAATTACATGTGGTTGGACCGAAGAAGATATGCGACGACTGTTTACCGCTTCGTCGTTGGGACCCAAATGGCGCTGATCTTGAGCGAATACGTGTCGGCTTCGTGCTACTCGAGGATCGTTGCGAAAGCAATAAAGTACCGAGCACAGAAAGGAGACCCGTACGCTTCTTCGGAATCCTACAACCAAGGGGAGCCTCACGAAAGCGTCACAATTTCGACCGGCTTTAGCCAAGTAAGCTTTAAAGACGGCTCTAGCGCCGCCTGTGGTGGTTGCGTTACCTTAACATACCCTAACATCAGCGTGTAGACACCAGAGTTCGGAATGGGCCGGCCCGAATGGGGCTGGGCAGAGCCCATAATCTTGGGCCCGAACCGGACCCGTTCCGGGACTAGGTTAGGGATGGGGGGGGGGGGGGTTCGGTTCCATGCCACTCGTTATGAGTTGCATTCAGCTCAAGCGTCACAAATACACCTCCCGCGGGCACAGATCCACGCGCATATAGTTTCGACAGAGCACCGCATAACGTTGGCAGCGCTAGTCGACGCTCCCTCTGGGAACTGACTTCCTTCCGGTGAGAACAGTTAGTCCTCCAGGGGATGACGCCGTGGATCGGGTCAGCGGGTGACGGCGCTTAAAGACGCACTTTCCGCGAACGCATCAGCGGAACGATCGTATTTCTGCGAATAGGTCGAGAGCTAAATAAAAACCCCATGAAACCGATGTTAAACGTCAGAAAAGGGCATGCTGAAGAATATGAGTAGAAACAGGAAAAAACAGCCTACATTTGTGGATATAACTCCGTTAGGCCTGGAACGTATACCGGTATCGTTATCGGTTTTGAGATACTATCCGTGCTTTTAGAGGCATCGGTATCGGTGTACGTTGAAAACTCGGTAAGGCGCCGTCCCGCGAACTCAAAAAAATAATTGTCGGTTATTGTCCAAGATTTTACTGGCATCGCCTATGGCGACCTTGTACTTACTACTCGTTCACGAAGTAACTAATCATTCAAGCAAACATTGACTACCTTCCTTTGTTTCTCTACCCGCACAAAAATGACATTTGTTGAAGTATCGGTGACATTTTCGGTTTTCCGATACCGTCGAGCCAGTTTGCAATGGTATCGGAATCGGTTGCGTTTTAAAATCCCCGGATCTCAGCTCCGCCTACGGAAATTTCGAAAAGGGATTGGCTCAGGGCTTAGGCCGTGCTTTAGGCTTAGGCTTTAGGACGTGTCCTTGTAGACTTTGTCGGCCGTACCGTACTACGTTCCATATTCTGTACCGTTTTTTTTGCGGACGGAGGATGGAACGGGAGTGGTACGGAGCCGTACTCCCTACAGTACTGGTACGGGACCGTGTACGGCACGGCAAGAAAAAGAGAACGGCACGGAAAATGGACGCTTTCTTGCCGTTCCGTACTCTACGGGACGGAGCACGGAACGGCGAGGGGGGGGGCAGTACTGGACGTACTCCGTTCCGTACTGGTACGGAACGGAGAACGGTACGGGGGGGGGTATGCCGAAGTCTATGTTCTCGATAGGATCTGCGTCGCCGGGTCTAATTGCCCCGAACTCGCATTGTTTTGCGTGCGATTGTACTTACGCCATTTCGCATACTCAATTTCCCAATGTATCTCTTTGCATTGTCCTTGCGTATTTCCGCATCGCATTGTTCTGAGTTCAAACTCGGTGTTATGTCGGTGCTTTCACAAGCTGGAAAACACTCAGCGAAAGCACTTTGTACCTACAAATTGCCTCTTTCAGCGAATAGAAAGCTGTTCCGGCATGTTCTTCGTTGTCGGGGACGATGTCACGTACGAGGAATAGGCAAAACAATGCACATAACACCGTGATTGTGGCCATAAAAACGACGTACGTGGAAGTGAACGAGACCGTCTAATATGAGTGGACGGCGATTTTTCGTCATCGGGAGCACAATAGCGTGTGTTCGACCCGGCTTCAATAAAAATGGTCTATCAACACAGTACATATAGCATTTTTTCAGAATTTTCGACGCTTCTGAACCTTAAAATACGGAGCATTTTGGCTCCGTTAAATCGGACCCGGATTCGTTCTAAATTCCCGAATGTGAAAACGGCGCGCCAAGGCTTAGCCTGAACTGGCTTTTCCAAACCTAAGATCTGAACCCGAAAATCATCTGAAACCTGGAAGAGTGACCCTTGAATGACATAAACAAGACAAAGAAAATTTTGCCAAAATTACGAAGTTGCTATCCAGGGGCCTAGCGGCGGGCCCAGTATGAGTACATGGAATGCCCGAATTGAACCTCAGAATTTGAAACCGGGGGACCCGAAAATAACCTGGAACCTAAATTCAGGTGCAGCCTTTAGATCCACCGCTAGACGGCGACTGACTCTATTTTAATATTTCAGTCAAGCGATATTACCGCTTACCGAAATAGGGATGCGTCTGTCTATAGGTCCGCATCTTCTGCCATGGCAGGACCGCATTTAGCGGGGGGGGGGGGGGTCCTTCGGTGAAGAACATTTTTTAAGAGTACGTATAATTTTAAAAAAATGTCTAAAATTGTTAATATATCCTAAATATGCTACTTATTTACGTCATTTTAGGCCAATTAGGCCCAGTTTTGACCCATTTTAGGGCCGTATTTTTGATATTTTTCCGAACCGGGCGGAGTGTAACCCACTGATCCGAAAATCCTGCCTACGGCCCTGCTGGCAGGGTTTCGCTGCGTCCTTGACTTTACCTTTGTCCCGCTTACTTTCTACCGCAAACTTCGATGTGCTTACTTCTAAACGTTCTTCTTCGCCCGCAAAATACACGTTTCGCATTCCGTTGAACCCGCATAGGCTACCTCACATTTAAGCACTGATCTCGGTCGCGACGACGGCGGTTATCGGAACCCAGGACCATACTCCAAACTCATTATGACCGCCAGGCATGCAATTAGCTTCGCTTGAAGACGGTAATTTTCGCGCAGAAATCACCACTTGGTGGCTTCTTCCCTTTCAAGCGGCGGGAAGCCTGAACTTTCCGCCGCCTGACTCCTCCCTCCGCGGCTACGGGGAAGTGAGGTAGGCTTCCTGTAAAGGTATCGTCCTCGCGCGGAAGGTATAAAAGCCGCCTGCCGCGCATGGGACTACATGTATTTATTGTCTCTTTGAGTGGCCTAAGCTTTGAAGAAAGTATAAAGCTTTATTTGCAATGAATAACTGTGTATTTGCGGCGGTGTTGTTTGTCGCCCTGATGACTCTGGCGCTGATCACGACGGCGGAGGGCAAGCCGGCACACTTCACGCACCTGAGCGAGCGGGAACAGGTGGGCACATCTTTCGTGGTTTCTTGGCTAAAAACGTTGTGAACCCAACAGAATTTGGAGGGCCTCGGAAATCGAAGCTTCACATCGAGGACAAGACGACCTTTTGCTATCATTATGTACAAGTATGGGCATTTAGGTTCCCCTTTAGCTCCCCCACCCCGTAAACTTGTATATATGATTTCGAAGATTTTCGCAGTTTTGCTTAAATTTTAGCGCTTTCCTTCATATCTCTTCAGAAATTAGCCCATGGTCAATGTTGGCCGGTTCGATCCGCAAAAAAAAACAAGGCGAATAAACTGGGGATTTGCTGCACCAATCGAAGCCAGGATTGCTTGTATATTGCTAGCCTAAACTACTTTGTGCTTTAACCTCCAGTGTTTAATAAATTCTAGTTTACTCATTAGCGATAGGTAAGAAATTTTTTTCATTTCTCGGTTTTACGAAAAATCGTCGTGGGTACTTTTCTCGGGAAACGGACAAAACATTGGAAGAAAACGCAGTACGGAACAGACAGAAACCACGAGTAACTAAACGTGACCAAACTTGTTTGGCTATGTGTACTTTATACATTCTTTATCCCGCGTTTTGCAGGACGATTTCGCGCACAAGCTCAGCGAGATATTCCCGGAGGAACGGCACGCCGTCCGTCACGCCACGCGGCAACACTGGCGGAAGAAGCTTGCGCGGTTCCAGCACATCGACTCGATGAAGCACGTCATGGCCGACTTTGAAACGGACGCGACGACGAACATGCCAAGGATTGGGACTAGCGACGAGACGACCAGCGCGACGTCGTCGTAGATGCGGTCGCCGCCGGAATCAACTTCAACCTAACGCTACCCTCCGTTCCTGCCAGTTTCACACGGGTTCCCGCAAGTCTTTCGCTTGTACATATCACACAGAGCTTTAATCTTGTTATATTTGAAGATTATTTCGTTTGCATAAACCTTGACGTAAAATTGATTCATTCCTTATAACGAAACATTATGGGGTAAGGTCGCAGATTATATTCTGCGTTCCGAAGTGTCGCTCTTTTCTTGGTCTTGTAGTTTGAACCAGAAAATCGCCGGAATTTTGAGACCAAAAACCCGCACAACAAGCGGTGGCCGCGACGGTTTGGACATATGGGCATCGATGAAAGGGTTGTGGCTGCTTATGGGGGGGGGGGGTAGGTGGATTATGGGGGGGGGGGGGCAAGAAATAACATGGGGGGCAAAAGAACATGGGGGATAGGCCTTGCCCCCATAAGCAGCCAAGAATCGACCTTTTCCCTTATATATGCCATGAGATATCCTATAAGAAATCAATAGTAGAAAATCATGCCCCCCATGTTCATTTTTGCCCCCCATAATAATCGTGCCCCCTAATAATCGTGCCCCCCATAAGCAGCCATAACCGATGAAAGTGTAGTCGAACGATTTACGAATATCTTGAAAATTAGCGTTGACATCGCCCAGTATCTAGTGCAATGTTAGGATTCGTTCTTTTTTCTCAATTCTTAACTCACCGATTTTAGTCTGATTTTTTAAAAAGAACAATTAAAATTATTGGGTTTTGAAATGGTTCCGATTCGAGCAATTCTTATCGGAGCGGATTTCGGCCCGCTTACGCACGCAGTCGGAACCGCTGGTGATATACGCGTCCAGGAGTCCAACGGAGCCGTAACAGCCAGGTTCGGCTAGGCCTTTTGCATAAAAAAAACCATACTGCCAGGTACGCGCCAATGAACACGTTCAAAGAGACCCAGCGGAAACAGAGACAAAAAGGATGTCACTAACGAAAATTTTTGCGGATTTGATGGTACTGTTGAAATCCGCTCCGGCGGTTACAGTCCTTAAGCTATACTTGTCTTCTCCAAGCCCTTTCATAATCCCAGTGAGCCCACAATCTACGTGTATGTTGGCCAAACACCTGCCTTGCTTTCGTGGCTCTCGGCCAGGGTTTCCGGGTTTGGAGAAAAGCTCGACCTCGACAGACGCCTTTAAAAACTTCGACCCCGACCTCGACCGGTCGAATCTAAAAGCTCGACCTCGGCCTCGACTTGACCGGTTGAATAGAGGTCGAGGTCGAAGTGCATTTTCGTTGAAAATAGAAAATTTTAAGGTTTTGTACGAAGGACGGGATTTGAAAATCCACCGAGAATTACAAAAGTTAGCCCTCGCCCTCGGCCGGTAGTTTTAGAAAGTTATGACCTCGAATTCGATCTCGATGGCTGCCTTTAAAAAGTTCAGTCTCGACCTCGACCTCGACCAGTAGCCAGGGCCGTATTTATCGGGGGGGGGGGGGGGGTGGGGGGAGGGGGGGGGGTCGGACCCTAAAATGGTCCAAAAGG
>JNEY01000026.1:393896-451139 GCA_020875895.1 Aphelenchus avenae | reverse complement strand
AGGCGCTACCACCGAAAATTTTTACTAAAAAATCGAAATTTTAACTTTTACCCAGCCCCATGAGGATTTGGAGCATTATCGTCGGAGTTTCCCGTAGGGAAACGACGTCTTAAGCCCGCCGCAGGCGATACCAACGCCTTTTTCGGCGGTTTTGTGGACGTTTCTGTTGAAAACTGGCTTTTTGCTATACAAACATGCCGCCTTAGGCGCCGGGCACGTGATTTGTAGGACTTATTTCGCTATTGGCTGTAGGAAATCTGAACTTTTTGGCCCGCCGCAGGCAAATTTGGAGCATTATCGTCAGAGTTTCCCGTAGGGAAACGACGTATTAAGCCCGCCGCAGGCGATACCAACGGTTTTTTGGCAATTTTTGGAAACTTTCCAATGAAAATCTCATCTGACCGACAAAAAATCAACCACCTTCCCCCCCCCCCCCCCCCTCCAGAATCCAGCCCTGGTACCGACGCATTCGCATAGCATGCAAGAAGGCGGCATTTTGTCATATCTACCCCGTGCGAGAGTCGGGAATGATAGAGCTCCTACTGACATGCGAAGCGAGCGGTAGGCAGCATGCACTTCTCGCGTAAAAAAAGAGATAGGTTGTCTAATCTACGCCAAGGGGTTCCCCAGCGTTCAGACGCGAAATCAGCGTCCAAAATTATCAGCGGTTGGGCTGCTACCGGCGATTGCTTGCAGCAATCAATTACAATAACACAGTTCTCTACAAGCTGGAAGCAGTGGCGTAGGTAGGATGAAGCCGAGGAGGGCCGAGGTGGGGGGGGGACACTTTGCAAATTTTCGTTTTTTTATACTTCGAGACTAAGGTACTTTCGTCCCGTGAAACGTTTAATGCTCGTCGGAATCATCGCTCAGACGCAAAAAAGCATCATCAGAAGATTCTGGTAGATTTTCTGCTTCTGCATGATCCATAAGCGCGATCCAGGGCTCCCAGACCGCCTTCCCTGGGGGGCGGCCGCCCCCTTTTAGGGGTCTACCCCCCCCCCCCCCCTGCGGCGAAGCCGCAGGGTGGCGGAAATTTAGAAAAAATTGCCGATTTTTTTACCATCTGCAAAAAAGCTGAAAAAACTGATACTCATACTCGCACTTATGAGCATTTTCCGTTCTTTGCCTTCCGCGAAAGCTTGTTTTCCATAGTTGTCAGCTTTAGTATTGTTGTGGTTGGTAAAAAAAAAGTCTTGTTTTTTACCGCCTCCCTGAACCGCCCCCTTTTTGGTCATACCGCCCCCCCCCTACCGCCCCCCTGAGGGGGGTCCGCCGCCCCCTTTCGGCAAATTCCGTCTGGGACTCCTGGCGCGATCCTCGGCTTCTTCGAGACGGGTGGTATCGGCATATAGCGCCCGCGTTTGCGTTTCTCCAATTTTCTCGAGGACGCTTTCTGTCCAAATCGGAACGTCCTTATGGGAGTGAGCAAGCGCGAGGCCGGTTAGTCGCTGCTCGGTCGTTTTGCTTTGAAGATAATTCTTGACCCGCTTCATGCCGGAAAAAGATCGTTCGCTTGCCGCTAAAACGTCTGATGGGCAAGCGAAGTCAAAGCGCGTGTAAACCACTGGAGACGGGTATATGAGGACAACCCTGTGCGTTGGGCTGGGCTTTTGGGCCCGGCCGAACCCGGGCCGGGCTTGGGTCTGGGCCGGCCAAGCCCCTAGAGTGGGCTTGAGGCCTGGGCTTGGGCCCGGTACTTGGGCCCAGCTTCGGCCCAAAAGCCCAACCGATACCACTTGTCCCGTTTTGCCGCCTTTTAAAGCCTGCTCTTCTTGCGAAAAAACGAATAAGCTTCTCATTCCCGACGCAAGGGAGAGCCTCAAGCCGGCTACCGTCACGAAACACGTGATGGCCAAGCACTTAGTAATTCGTGGCATGCCTACCGCTGTTGTAGTTTTCGCTAAATGCATTGTTCGCCGTTTTAAAAGTTGCTGTTTATACCTTGGGCTTTTGGGCCGGGCCCAGGCCCAAAGCCCAGGCCCAGGTTGGGCCGGCTTGGGCTTGGGCCTGGATGTCGGGGCCCGGGCTAGGCCTGGTCCCAAAGTTTGGGCCCCCGCACAGGGTTGTATGAGGAGCAGCTGGTGAATGTCCGGTCGGCTCGGCCAAGCGGTACTGCATCATGCGTACTAAGCGGTACGCATAAAGTGACGTGATGGCATTGCAAAATGGCACACACGACATGGTACACGTGCATCCAAGCTTACGCATGCATTGCGCATACGTTAGTTGAGGACTGCGCGTGAAACCATGTGCGAAGCATGAAGCATTGGGTACGACGCAGGCTGGCATTTTGCGTACACGCATCCGCGCCAAGACCAGTCAACTGGAAAAGGACTGACGTCCTGAAAAATCTTTTTGAAACCCCGGTAGCGTCGCTGCGTGCGCGTTAGCGCACGCGAGAGGCTAGTGGCAGAAGCATGCAGATTCTATTTAAAAAAATCCGCTATGCGTTCCATGGGTCTCAAATTTTTTGGCTTACAACTGACTAGAGATAGGGGATGACTCCCCGTACCGTATGCCGTACCGTACTGAAAATACGGCCCGTACCCGTACCAATCCTGTGCGGGGCCGAAGGGTCCGGCCCCGGGCCGGCCCCCGGCCCCGGCCCCCGTTAGGAATGGTGCTATTTCAGGCCCCTGGCCGGCCCCGGGCCCGGCCCCGACCCCCCTCAACTTGAGGCCCCGGGCCGACCCCCAGCCCCCAGCCCCGGGCCCCCGCACAGGGTTGACCCGTACCCGTGCTAAGGTAAAAAATTCGCTCCAATGAAGCTAGCATTCAACAAAAAGAATAAAAGCGACATTCTTGTGGGCAACATGTAATACATAGCACCTATTCGTAACCGAAAAAATGGACCTTTTTCCTTCAAAAAATTTGTTATTTCTGCCATTTTTTAGATAAAAAATTTCAAATTTCTTCAGCTTTTTGTCACCAAAGGTCCCCCCTTACCAATAATACGGCCGGTATTTTGGGGACCCACCCAGTACCGTATGCCGTACCCGTATTATACGGGTACGGGTACGGCCCGTACCACGGCTCACGGTACGGCTCCCTATCTCTACAAAGGACTTTTCATTGGGCACAAGCTGATAAATGTATGCATGCCGAGCCGTAAGCGCGCATGTTTACACTCTTGCGCGCCAAGCTGTACCGCATGCAGATGCGTGCAGGTATACGCATATTGAAGCGAAGCTTAATACGCGGATTAAAGAAATGGTGGAAAGAAGCATGCCTCGGGCACGCATGTATGCGTTCGTGCGTACTACGCGGCAGGGCTGGGACCCGGCCTCGGTCTCGGTTTTCCGAGGCTCTCGGTCCATTTCGGTGGTCTCGGTCTCGGTCGAAAAACCGAAGCTAAACCGAGACTTAGAGGTTGCGCCGCTAGGCGCCGCCCAGCGAAAATTTTTCATATATGGCCATTTTTTCAACAAAATTTTGTTTGCGCCGCGTGCGGCGGGCTTTTTAACAACTTCCTAACATAGTGTTGGTCATGCAAGGTCAAGGTCATGCATTCCTAGCGGTACTACCATGCCGCTACCTACTACGAGCCAAAGTAAACTTTGTTGAAGTCTCGGTCTCTTTTTTTCCGAGACTCTCGGTACATTTTAGAGGTCTCGGTCTCGGTTTGATTTTCAGAAGTGCCCAGCCCTGCTACGGTAAGCATCCAGACTGCAGAGGTTACAATAAATTCTTTTGATTCGGATCCGCATACACTAAACTTTCTATGAAACGGCTGCAAAAACCGTGCATATGTTTTGGCCAGCCAATTGGGGAACGACAGTTTTGTCCGGCAGCGATTCTTATAAAACCACGGCTAGCGTCGATGCGTGCGCGCTAGCGCATGCGAGAGGCTAGTTATAAGGATTTCGTAAAACTTTATACGTAATTTTCTAACGGTTTTTCAAAGTAGCATCGAAATGCCCTCTAGGAATCACAAATTTTCAATTGTGCCCACTAACCGACTTTTAGCTCCCTGGTTGTAAGGTACATCAGGGCGTAGCCGCGTCGAGAACATCTTGCGTGTTTTCCTTACCCGCGCATGCGACGCGAAGCTTCCTAATAACGGGTCTTAGGCTCCTTCACAAAACGGTTAGTTGGCACTCTCGACGGGACTTATAATTGCCTGCTGTCGTCAACGAAAATTGCTGGTCCCGAGTAGCTTTTAGCGAGAACATACGCCTACGTACGTAGCCCGGCTCTTTACAAACGGAAGAGACCTCAGAGCGTGCCGTCGTCTTCGCCGCCGCCGCGATGTACCTTTTCGATCAAAATTGGTTGCCCTTGCTCTATGTAAATATTCCAATGCCCAGCGCACGGGTGTATGCCACTGCGATCGTCGGATTTGTCACGCTTGCCGCCAACGGGATCGTGCTGGCGCTGCACTGCGCAAAGGGAACGACGAGGAGCCGCAAGAACGACGTCGTCGTGGGTGCGAATGTGCTGATGGACATGCTGCAATCTTCGCGAAACGTCCTCTTCGGGGTCTACGTTCTGGGCGTTTACGCGCAGTTCAGCTGTAAGTTGCGAGAAGGAGGATATTCAAAAAGAGAAATACGCTGCCGAATATATACAAGCTTTCCTGGAAAATTTCGAATTATAATTTTAAAAATATCAAAAATATAATTATTTAAAAAATTATAATTAAAAAATTACAAATAAAAATTATAATTAGGTTATCAAAATGATTAAAAAAACGTTTTTCGAGTCGCCCACGATTGCTGAGTCAGCCCTGAGAACGCGCGAAACATGGCCAGGAGCGCCCAGGGCGCAGTTTCCCACGCGTCGTACCTATCAGCAAGTGGCACCCGTAACGCGCACCGTTACGTACTGGCCCTACGCGTACCGTTCCGTACTGGCCTTACCCCTTCCGTACCCCGTACCGTAGTGGCCCTACCCGTGCGCGGAACGGCAGTATGGGCCGTAATACGGTACTAGTACGGGCCGTACTAGTGCTAAATATCGAATAAACAGGAGCTGTACCGAACTGCGTGCTTGCCGACCTCACTCGTACTGTCCTGACAAAACCGTACCGACAGTACGGTACGGTGGTAAGACCGTACCACCTGTACGGTTGCCAACATCTAGTCGTGCTCAAGCAGTCCCTAGCATATTCTGAATCGCAATGCATTTTGGCAAAGATACTGGTGTGACAAACGAAGTATAAGAAAACATCATTCGCTCCATCTGCGTCGTAATTTTTTTCTGTGTCATATCAAAGCTCTTATTTAGACGTCCCCGTTATCCGGAACGTCGAGTGCCTCGGCGTCTTCCACTCCGTCATCGACATGTTGATCATGCCTCTCCAGAGCGCAATACTCTTCACGACGGCCATCGAGCGCTTCTACTGTGTCGTTCATCGAGACCGCTACGCATACCAAGGCGCAAGCAGCATAGCGCTTATTCAAATTTGCGCTTTGTTCCTGGCGATACCAGCGATCATTATAGTCCTTGCGACTGTCATTAGCAGTGGCCAGTCGTCGTTTCAGATGGTAAGATGGCACATATCCTACTGCCTGCCTCTTGAGCATGATTCAAAGCTTGATATCATTGCCTAAGCTTCAGCTGTTCTAGGCATACATGCTTGGTCCCCAAGCCTAGGGCTTATTTGTAAAAGCTATTGGCTTTTCCTGGGCTCAGGAATGCGATTAGACCGCTTAGTCCAACTGGCTTTAAGCATAGTAGGGATTCGGAGAATAATGCCGCCCACTGGTTTGGTGGTCAGCTTCGTCCCACGGAGGGCTTAGGCTTAGTTGTTAGACGCTTTTCCTTGTGGCTTAAGCATGGTCTTAGAATCAGGTCGAGCCCTGGAGCTGAGTACTCTTGTACCTTAGACCCAAGCTAATGCTTTGTGACTTCTAGGTCCGCGCCGAATGCTTCGCGTCGTCCTGGATGGACCGCACGGTCTACGTCGGTCTGTACCTTCAGGGAGCGGTGTTGTCGGCGCTCAGTATTTTCTTGTACACATTGACGTTCCGGAAACTCCGTGAAGTAAGTGACGTTAGCCGCATGCACATTGCCGGGTATTTACCAGAAGCGGCTCACTTTCGTCTATTTTTACTGCGCGCATGAGTGCCAGGAAAAAGGTTTTACTAATTTTACTTACTAATTTTACGACCTCGTGTACGTCCTCAAAAGTTTTATCTCGGCATTCGATGTTGGATCTGTGCGAGATCCGTCTCTGTTCAAAAGCTGGCGCCCGAAGGTAATGTTTCCGAAACACCAAGTACTCATCCAAGAACGCCTTAAAAACCTAAAGCTACGTTTTTAAGCCCAAATAAAAAATAAGAAATTTGTGATTCGGGCCGAAACCAAGATAGGACCTTTGTTTCCCCCCCTCTAACAGGAAAGGGTACCTTTTTGCCATGATACCTTTTGCGACAAGCTGATTTGGTGAAGATTCCACGGACTGCGACAACATCCCGTGACCGCGAGAAGAGGATTGTAACGCTCGCCATGGCAACCGTGCTCGTCACATACGTCCTTTTCACGCTCGTTCCCGAGTTCATCGTTCTCAGCCAGTCGCAGCCGGAATTCCGAGACAAAGCCGAGTGGCTAAAGCTGTCGAGAAGTAGGTCCCCGGTTTAAATCATGTTTCAAATTAGGCTTTAAGGCGTTCTGGACAGCGTCGTCTACGTCTTCCTGAGCTGCAAGACCGCGCGCCAAAACTTTCGCACCTTGCTGTACTGGAAGAAGACAGCTTCGACCAGCATCATCATGATCGTCGAGAGGTCTCGTCAGTGATCCCAGGGCTCGTCATAAGATTGCCGTCACCATTCCGTAGCAAGGCTTATTCGATCAGAAAGGAGAGGGTCCCGCGGATGCTCTTAAGCTGGTGATTTTAACTTTTTAACGTTAACTTTTCATTTGTGAATATAAAGCGTTTTTTCAAGGCCCTCGCGGTATAGTGAAATGCTGTTTATTAGAGAAAGCCAAGCTACTTCCCTGGAAATAAACGGCTTTAAATGCAAGGAGGTTTTGGCACAGTACCCAACCAGAAACCAGACCACGGCTAGGTCTAGTGCTTCTTCTTTCGAATATCGTCGACCATTGGGGAGCGTCATCCGAAAGTCCGTGGCGGTCATTTTGCCTTTTTACCCCCCCCCCTTCCCGTGACAGTGACGCACCAAAAATGCATTTAAAGTGCCTCGTGTACCACTTCTGGTACCTTTCTGGATTGGTCGGGTTTTAGCCTTTAAGTTTTAACCCACTTTAAAGGACATGAAACAATGCAGAAATGTCGCGTCGCAGGCGATATAAACTAAGTTTTCGCCGGAAACATCAGTCGGCTCTTACCGGCGGGCCATTTTATATAGTGCTTAGCCTCAGTGACGCCCTCTCTGACTCCTCCCTCTGCCCTCCCTTGTAAGTGAAGTGTGACACCCCGTCGTGACCTCCCCACTCTCCCTGCGACCGTCCCAGACTGTCTGGACGCTCCGTTAGTCTAATCATATGAGTACTTTCGGATATGCTTCCGTACAAAAAAACGCAGCTAAAGTGCCTCTTCCTTGTGCGAAGTGGAAAGCACATTTGGGGTACGTCAGCTCAAAATCTGTTTATTTGTCTAGCACAGATGTCTTTTAATTTCGTAATGAGTTAAAGCTTCCTTATTCTCGACTTGACGCTTAGCTGGCGACAGTTGGAACATCGCTGATTTTTCTGTTAGTTGTCGTCTCAAGGTTGATTCTGGTCACTTTGCTTAGTGCAGCTTGGCTAGCTCGACCCTCCTTTGACAGCCGAAGACGGCAGAGGTCCCACAGTTCTCGGGCTGCAAAGAGGCATAAAAATTGCAACATCCAGAAGGGTGCATAGCGAACGGAAGAATGCCATGCCAGGCCGATCCACCAAAAATTTCTGAGCGGTATGACAAAATCCCAGCACCGATGCGTAAGACCGGCCAGGCCAGGACGTTCAGCAAGGATAAAGTGCGGTTTGCCAGAGTATGAAGGTCATGCTGCTTATGGGACTTCTCTCCTCAGATACAAAGCCTCCGGCGTCGCGTTGCGACCACCAGCTATCAGACCTGATCCCAAAACTGATCCTGCTTTTCGAGCTTTGCGGATGACTGCCGCATTCCATAGCTAGTACTTCCCGCCTCGATCGTTTGCCTTTATCAAACACTGATGAAAAAAGAAACACAGACGACCAACTCACGAGTCACACAAGGTTACAGTCCAAGGGCGCACTCCTTCGACCCAAAAACCCTGGAACGAAAGGAACTTACGGTTAAGGCCAAAGTAGATAAGCGGATTTATCAGCGTATTCAGTACCCACAGGACCTCCGAGACGGAGGCTGACCACTCGGCGTCTTGGTCAAGGATCTAAATTAGTGAAAAAGCTCTAGCCACTGGCTAAAATTGCGCTGTCCTTAAATTTTATTTAAATTTAATAAATTAATTCAGCTGTTAAACTATTACCATTTAATAATATTTGCTAACACAGCTTAAACAATACTTTCGGCTAAATTCCGAAGTTTTCGATCTTAAAAGCAACAGGCGTTTAAAGTTCGACAATTCTAGGGTGCGACTTGTCCATACCTCAAGAAATGACTGATAAACGGACTTACATTAAGTGCCCACAACGCGTTCGTCCCAATGTCGTAGGACGCGATGACGGCTACTTGAATGAGCAGGTTCCTTTCTGCTTTGGAGAACCGCATTTTGGCTCCGGTTCGCTAAACAGAGCGGTACATAGGAAATTCCCCTTGACACCTAACTACAAAACCCTTTTTAGAAAGCAAACAGCGTGTCCCTCTGAAATTTATTTTGTGGATATCGAACAATTTAAAAAAGCAGGTCCGTCTGGACGAACTTCTAAAAAGCTGGCCAGGGCAGGCCTGACCATGCCGGCAAAATAGCGTTTGTGCCCGAACAATTACCGCTGTTTTTTCGAAAATTTGCTGCATTTAGGTTAAAAAACAGCTCTCGGGTAAAAGGCAGTAAATATACGAATCAAACGTTTTAAATATACGATATTTTCGTATTCGAAAAATATCGGGTAAAAACGTGGTAAATTTTAGCGGTGCATGCTACAGACGCGATGGTTCGGGATCTCCCGGGCCCGAAGTACCCATTGCCAATCAGGGATGGGCGGAATTTTTTTTGGCGACCAAGTCCAGAGCTAAAACCTCCCGGACTACAGGACCAAGACCAAGATCAAGACCAAGACCCGCCCATCCCTGTTGCCAATGATCAGCGCTTCCTTCCTACTTACCCTGAAGACCACGAAGAAGAAAATCGCGACGTGCAGAACGGCAGCGACGAGGAACGACCCCAGGACCTGGTATTTTGTCGCTTCCGCGTAGGTGTTGTCGACGTCGTCGGTGAGGCCGGAATACTCCCAGTAGTACCCGTCCACCGTCGTCCACACTGCGGTCTCGAGTGGCGACGCCATAACTCCGAACTGTACGCTCCAGACCGCGAACAGGAAAACTAACCAAAGCTAAAAGGGCTTTGTTTAAATCTGTTATCTAATCGCGAAATAATCACTGTACCGCCGTTCCGTACTGCGGCACTTCTCTACATGACAGGGATCTGTTCTAAATTTTATTTTAGATTTTATATGCGAATCTGTTCTAAAGAATGACAGCTCTACCGGTGGTACGGCCGTACCGTACCGTACGAGCCGTACTACGGTACGGCTGTATGGTACGGGTGGAGGGATCAGTATGGCAAAGCTTCTGTTTTCCGGCATATTCGAACGAGTACCTACTGGAGGGGTCGTTCACATAAGAGCCGGACGCAATAGGGCCGGGTACAATAGTGCCGGATGGACAATACAGCCGGGTTAACCTTACTGCTTTCCAGTTTGCCTACATGCATCGCTGGGACGCTTCGCGTTCTCGCGGTGCAGCCACCCGCCTCAGGGGCTCTTCCACTTCCGTAGTGTATGGGGAAGGATGCGTTCGAGTACCAAACGGCAGTATAGTACTGGCTTCCTTCAACCGTGCGCCATGGGACCCAGTGGTTTGGCCCCAAGGTATAATATTACCCGGCCCTATTGTCCATCCGGCCCTATTGTCCGCCCGGCCCTTTTGTACCCGGCCCTTTTGTACCCGGCCCAACTGTCTCCGGCCCTTTTGTGAAGTTCCGCTACTGGAGCCGTACCGTACGTCCCGAAATCGCCGTACTACGGTACGGGGTGGCGGTCAGTATTGTACGGCGTAACGGTTTGTTTGCCGAGTGCTGACCTTTATTCTGTACGCATGAGGTGTGCACAGTTATTCTGACCTAGAACGGTATTCCACCAGCGGAGCCTTTCGGTAGATTTCAATATGTGTCAGAAATTCGAACTTATTCGTTGTCTTTTTTTTGTATTCACACTTTTTTTTAAAGATATTTTAGCGTACTTGACGACTTAGTCAAGAAGCATAGGCATGAATAGGTCCAATGAGTAGCAACAGCTTTTCGACTCATTAGGGCGACCTACTACGCCCTACTGGTACGGCACCAGGGCTCTCAACTCCAAAACAGCGATTCCGGGCCCGGCAGATGAAATTCCGGGGGTAAATCCGGGGGTCATGGTAAAATTCCGAGGGTAAAACCGGGGCTATCTGTCTAGCTGCTTCCTAAACGCTTGAAGCTTTATTGACGTTTCATAACAATGCCGAATTAACAACTAGGCGCTGTATATAGCCACGATACGTGCGTTTTTCAACAGCTCGCAGTCTGCGCCGAAAATGTTGTGCATATCGGCGCACTCCACATTCTGGAATTGCATTTGATCGCGAGCAGCGCCCGGGGGTAAAATTAGCAGAGGGGCTACCCTTATGATTGCGGCGGCCGAAGGCCGCCGCAAAATTGTAGGTAAGGGGGAGGCAAGGTTATATAGGTAAGGGGGAAGCAAAGCTAACACCTATAACTTAACAAGTCCGTGACAATTTAAGTCAGACGCAAAAAAGCTGAATTTAGCCCCGGATTTAACCTATGATAATCCGGGGGCAAACGGTCAAAATCCGGGGGTACCCCCGGAATTCCGGGGGGTTTGAGACCCCTGTACGGCACTAAGTTGGGTAGGGTCTGCATTACGGTACGCCGCACCATATAATCGAATTTGAAGATACCTTCAACGTATGCCCTTCGAACAGCAACATTTCGATGTTAGGCGACACGACTTGGAGAAAGCGGTTCAGCGACAAAACGGCGGTAAGCACGCAATACACGCCATAGCCGGACTCGAGCAATGCTCCCATAACCTAAACCATCGCGTAAGGTGCCATAAATCGGATTCATTACCTGTGGGAAGTATATTTTTCGTATTTTCGCTAAAGCACAAATTGTCCTTTGGAATTCGTCAGGTTTATGGGAAAGGAATAAAGACATCAGTGTTTTCGCAAAAAGAATGTTAGTTTAAACAGAAAGTTTTGCCATCCCAACCAAGAAAAAGGCGAGCACGCGGCGTACCAAGGGCAAATTTCGGAGTTGTCTCCGATATAGGGACTCTCCTGGCTACGTCGATGAGCCTCCATTACTGACTGAAATCGATGCCAGGTCGCGACGTACCTCGTTCAGCGACGGATGTCCTTCGCCAAAAAGCGTATTGATGCCGCTATAAACATGCGCTGCACATTGCATCGCATTCAGCAGCGAAAGAAGTATCATCATCCTGTAGGCACTTGACCTCGCCTTGTTCGTTTTTCGAAGCATGGCCTGAAAGTCATCGACGATTGTTAAGATCGGCTTACTTAGACGACCGTACCGTAGTCTGTACCGTGCCGTATTCCGTACCGTATTCTACCGTATACTGGGTACAGTACGGCGCAGGTCCAAAGTATAGATTTCCGTACCGTACTGGCGCAGTACAGAGTACGACACGGCATCATTCACTGGTTGAAAATGCACCGGTACGGGCCGCAGCACGTGTTTAATATTAGCCGTAAGTATACACCGTGCCGTACTGTTCGGTAAGCAGTACGATCTGCGGTGATCATTACGGTACGAAGTGCGGCACGGAGGTGTCGGTACGATACTAGCACGGTACGTGTGTGTCGCATCTTAGCCTAAGATCGGCCATGAACGCTTACAATCGCCGACATGATGTTTGCCAAGAAGAATAGTCCCGGAAGAATAACCAGACAGCAGCCCACGAGAGTGTGCCGCGTCGCCTCAGAGGCTAGCACGGGGTCCACGGTAGTCGTTCGAGGACGCGGCGGCCGAGTGGGATTTTGCTGGCTTCCCTTCGTAGACATCTGTGGTCGTGGAGACCAGTGAACTACTGAACCAACGTTCGAGCTCAGTCGGAATAATTTAAATTGAAGTTAATTTTTCGGACTCGAAGCAGATCAATCCGATCAACGAGAGAAAATCAAATTGTTGTTTACTGAGGGCAAAAGAGCAGCCGTACGCCGGAGCTAGCCAGCTTCGGCAAAGCCAAAGATTATCGAGGGTAAGTCCTGCACTAGCTTCACAAGCAGAACTACGCTATAGTCAAGTCTAGAGGCGATTCAGAAAGGATTTTCAAAACTAGCGGAAGAAAACTCGTAAATTTGGTACGTCCAAGCTCGACTACATTCCATCGAATTTCATTGAACCGAACAGACCTAAACTTGCCCCTTAGTTCAGTTTAATTCAGTTAGTTAGCCAAAACAGGCGATACTCTCATGCGTAAAAGCCGATTTTGACCCGTCCCCTCGACCCTCCTATGCCAGAGCTGATGGTGTTCGGGAAAATGGTACGGTACGTCTCGCCAAGCCTACAGCACCGGATGCGCCAGAACGAATCGGAAAACTGCATGGAAGGATTGGAACGAAACGTAAAGATTACGGGCTTGTGTTACTCAAGCCTAGCCCGCAGCAGTGACGCGTGGGAGCGGAATATACGCTGAAGCTGTATTTGAACCTGACTTTGTACTACACAGTCCGCTTTCCGCAACTCGAAACGGAAATAAATGGAGTAGCAAGTGTTTGTAGCAGTCTGTGAAACTGCATTGCGGAATGGTGAGCAACCTTGATGTTTTCCGGACCTGCTTCACTGTAGCGTCCTTGGAAGGGTTCTTCGCGACCGTCATGCTCATATGGATGTAGCTGGATGAGAGCCAAGACCAGGTTGGCGATTAGGGGCAGTCTACAAATTCCGAATTTTTTCGTTGTCTTTCCTTTTTCGGCTCGGATTCAGAAAAATTTGGTTTCCTGCCACAGTTTGCAATTCCGACTTTTTTTAAATAGAAAACGAATCTTTTAAGCACTACGCAAAATGGTCTTCTAGATGCCGCCAGGGTAAACTCCATTAAAAGCTCGTTTGTGACAAACAAGCTGTGACACATATATGCTAAATTTTCCTCAAGCATTTGACAAGCAGATTTCCTCAACAAACTTTCATGAGTAGACATTTTTGATGGCTATGCGATATTTTCGAGGATTTCGGTCCACTCCAAATCTTGAGCCCTAAAAGCATGGCATGTTTCAGATTTCCGTCATTGTCCAAGCAAGGATTCTCACTGTTCTATATACTTTCCACACTTTCGGTATTAGGTTCTACAGCAAAGTTCGGGAGAGTTTAACGTCACGTAAGCTTCGTGTCGGATTCGCTGCCAAAACCGATCGCAGAACGTTTGCCCAGCATAGTCCGACGTCTGGAATTTCCCAAGCGAAATGTTGGTCACGTAGTCGACACGGGGGCGAATGTTGATAGCTGTGTATTTGTCGCCATTTGTAGTCGTCGGTGCAAATGATCTCGCTCGTTTGCGACTGTGTGATACGAATGGATCGGCGCGACCCCAGTGGGAAAGCTGGACTGGCAGAACACCCTCCGGACCGCTGACGGACTAAAATAAAGTACAGGATTCCCGGCCGGAAAGCCCTTTTTCGGCGGGGACCGTTGGAAGACCTCGCACCTGGATCCGGGCATTAATTTACGGCAAAAGGCTCCAATCCGGTCCGGAAAAACGTCCGATCGCCGATCCTTAGTGACGCTTTGCATCAAAACTTCAATGAGACCATTCTAGCCTCACTGTCCATATCAGCCGGAGAGAGGCGGTATAGGGGTCGGAAAGGACCAGTTGTCGGTGTTCTTGGAATCGGACTCATTCTATGTGCCCCCGTGCTCTTTTCCTGTTGCTTGATTTCCCGCGTTGATCGCGGGCAAAATTTGACATTTTTAGTTAAAATTTGCTCTTATGGCTGGCACCTAGCGGCGTGTCATCCCTACCCATGTAAACTTCGTGCCGTATTTTCTCTGATCCTCTCTCCCATCTTCCTCGAGATGGTTTTCCTGCCACTCAAGGTCAAGCTCGTTGGATTCGGTGTACTGTTATCGCTGGTCTTGCAGTGGGCACCCGCTGTGAACCCGATAAGGCTCTTTTCTCGTTCTTTTTGAGCCCATGAATGAGATTCACTTTAGGCCACGACGATCTTCCTCGTCGCTCCGTATAGAAATCGTCTTTTCCGACGTTTCCGCATAAGGAAGCAGGTCGCAGACACGACAAGCGTCGGTGCGAATCTCGGCAGAGCATCGGATAAGCCAACCGCAGCGGAATCGGCCATGTATTGACCATTACGCTCACTACTGAACTGACGAAAAAACAATTGAGTTGACGAAATATAAGTGAAGTTTGTTTGGTTTGTAGAATAATAAACTAACTCCATTTCTAAAATGCACCCATGCTTGCTTCGGCTAGGTATCTATAGGGCTATAAGGTATGGGGGAATCTCAAATTTCGGCTTTTTTAAGTAAAGTTCCCGTTGTTTCTTCTGCACCCGTAGATTATTAATTTGACCCGCCCGATGCAGTGTGTGCATCTAGGTGGTTGAAGCGCTAGCGGTCGGTAGGTAAGCAACCATGTGCAACAGGGCCCTAGGCCCGCCGGGCCGGGCCTGGGGTAGGCCCGGTTCAGGGCTCAAAACTGCCACATGTTGGTCAAATTTTCAATACATTTTCGATAAATTAGTCAAAAAGTCGCTCTGACGGTGCCTGCGGCAAGCTATTTTAGGTGCACATACTCGAATGTTGTATTTTTAACTCGTTATAAGGGGCCATCCAGAAAATATGTCACGCGAACAAACCGTTTTTTGGACCACCCCTCCCCCCTATGTCACACTTTGTCACAAATTCCTGGACCCTCCCTCCCCCCTATGTCACCGTGACAAACCCAAAAATACCTTATAATGGTGAGGAGGACCAAAGGCAACTTTCACAACATTATTATTCGCAAAAATCATAACATAAAATAAAGCCTTAGATAATGTTCTAAGCGATGTGCAAACCGGAATATGGCCCGCCGCAGGCGACAACAACGAAAATTTAAACGCAAATCTGACAAATATAGTAAAAATTCTTCTGTCGGCGCCTAGCGGCGGGCCGTTTTATCTAGTGCTTAGTGTGACGTCACGCCGGCCCGGACCCACCCTCCCCCCATGTCACACTTTGTCACAAATTCCTGGACACTCCCTCCCCCCATGTCACCGTGACATATTTTCTGGATGGCCCCTAAGGGGCAACACTTTAGCCCATGGAAAGTACCAAAGGGGGACCAAGGGGGTTTTTCCTGTCTAGCCTAAGAAGTCAAGGCCCGCCGGGCCTTTAGGCCCGCGGGCCGGGCCCGAGCCTGGGCCTAAACTCTTAGGCCCGCGGGCCGGGCCCGAGCCTGGGCCTAAACTCTTAGGCCCGCGGGCCGGGCCCGAGCCTGGGCCTAAACTCTTAGGCCCGCGGGCCGGGCCCGAGCCTGGGCCTAAACTCTTAGGCCCGCGGGCCGGGCGCGAGCCTGGGCCTAAACTCTTAGGCCCGCGGGCCGGGCCCGAGCCCGGGCCTAAACTCTTAGGCCCGCGGGCCGGGCCCGAGCCTGATTTGAAGGCCCGTTGCACATGTTTGTAGGTAAGGGAGAGCGCACAACTAACTTTTCTCCCTGCCGAAAAGGTCAACCAGTCAACGTCTTCGTACGTTAAAAAAGGGAAGGAAGTAATTTCGTGCGCCCACGTTGTCACTTTAAACTCGTTTCTTCTGTCCGGTCCATCAACGTCATCGCGGTTGCCTGCCAGTCGACAAATTCGCATCGAAAAAAAAGAGTATAGCATGGATTCGTACGCCGCTATTTTGTTTCTGTTGGCGATAGCTGGAGTGGCGGCAAATACCCTTGTTCTGGTCGTGGTTGTGAGCGACCATTATTTGCGACGATCGCCACTGTATCTCCTGGTTGCTAACCTGGTGAGTGGGTAATGTTGGATTATGCGACGTTATTGAGAGGGCCGTAGTCTTCTCATTTTCTCGATAGGACCAAATACTTTGTTTGGAAAAAGATATAGCAAAATGCAAGTCCGAGAGAAGATGGTCCTGAAAATATTGCAAAAACTCTCATACCATGCACTCTTTCTGGCTACAGCGAGAAGGAAACTTTGCTCGAGTTGTTACAAGGGATCGGCATTCTTTACCTCACCAATTTGCTGAATACCGTCGAAACATAAGGAAGTCTTCGGTCGAGGTTATCCAAGTCGAACTGCTTAGAAGCAGACAACAAACAACCTGAAAGGGTACGAAGAGCAGATTCAGATATCACTGCGATATTCGGTCTTTTTATTATGTAGATTTCGTCCCAGTGGGGGACGATCCAACTACAGGCGACCTAAATATAATTTTATACATTTTGACGATTTTAACGGGGGACGAGTAAGGGTCCCCCCCCTTGGGTGCCCCGGCCCCCTCCCGAGCGGTCCTAGATACACCCTTGCTCTACAGGAATTCGGTATTCGAGTTTGGTTTTAAATTTTAGGGGTTAAGTTTGGATTTGGCTCGGGATCGCGATCCGAGAGTCGCCACGTCTTAGTGCTCTCGCGCCGCGCTGACCTCAAAAGTTGTCGTGACACTAAAAAACGACATGGAATAACAACAATTTGTTGGGGCCTTGCCGTGAACATGGGAAAATTTGGCACGGCACGGCGACCCTGCCACTTCTACCTCTACTTCTACCTGTACCCACCTACCTAACTCTACTTCGGCAGATAGGCAATCGCAGATGGCGGATTCCTGGTCTTCGCTTTTGCAAGCGACTTTTTCGACGTCGGCTCGCTGCACGGATTACTCGTGTATTTAAGCCGGTTCGTGAAGCATATGAAGCAAGTGTCGTTTTCTGTGTCCGTTTACTCCAGCGTCGGAATATGCATCGCAAGGTATGCAGAGCTCCGCCAGGGAAGGGACGCTTCTGGGGGGGGGGGGTAAGTTTGAAAATTTAACGGATTTCGACTTTTGCGGAATTCCTAGAGATCCCTCTGCGTTTTTCACTTTTGGCATGCTTAAGTTTAAGCCTTATGGACCAGATTGAGGCTAAGCCTAAGCGATGGCAATGTCCAAATATTTCGTGAGGGAACATCCAAAAAGTTCGTGGCGGTCACAGGGAGGGAGGGGCGGGGGGGGGGGGTACGGACCAGCGTTCTCCCGATATCACAGGCGTGGGGCGCAGGGATGGGCGGAATTTTTTTGACGACCGGGACCGGGACCGAGACCGGTTTCGCAAACTGCTACTGAACTGGTCAAATTTTTAGACTGAATAAAGGTCTCACAAGTCGCTCTATGCGTACGATATGGAAAATGCTTGCCTCAGTGCAAACTCTTAAGTCAGTCTCTGTTGACGTACGACGCAGTGCTGGATTTTCCGTTTATTGAAGCACAGTGTACAGCGTGGTTATCTTCAGTCAGTCACTAGACGCAGAGAGGAAGGAAACGCAGTGGATATGCTTGGCTTATATACAAAGTTGTGTAATTGTTGGACGTTTCCCGGAGCTTCCAGAAGGCTGTGGAAGGGGGGAGGATCGTAAAAAACCGGGAGAAAACAGGAAAAAACGTTACGAAACACCGAAAATTATGATGGATCGGTTTTCCAGAATGTTCCCGCGCAGCGGAGAACAGTCTAGCTGGATCCTGAGGCTTCCAGCGATGACCACCAATTACCGGAAACCCGCCCGCTCAAGGTTACGCAATGCGGTGAGTAAGCGGACGCAACAATGACATCATTCCTGGAAAAAAGCGAATATACAGCGTGATTACTGAGGTACATGCGCTTAGAAAGACGAAAATACATGTGAAAGACAGTCATTTTTTGGGTTTTCTCTATGAAATACAAACATGTGGTTATATGCATCCTTGAAAACGACTAAAACTACGAATATTTTTGGAGTTTTCAGGCGGTTTTCAACAACCCGACACCGCAAAAGTTGGGAAACGGGAGTTTTCCATGGGACCCTAGACCATAAGACCAATTACAGGGGTGGTGACGGTGACCTCCACGACAAGCAGCTCCATCGGGATCTGTCCGATGTTCGTGTAGACTGCGGGCCAGTGCGGGCATCTCAGCTCCTTGTACCAGTGCGGCATGACGTGCTGCTCGAGATAGCTGACGGCGTCCGTAGTAGGAATAGGGGCCGCCGAGCGGTATAGCTCAGCATGACCGAAGTTCTCGAATTTCGCTTCGGAGCTCCAGAATATCTCCACTAGACGTTTGTTGCGAAGGTAGTCCTCGACGGACGCTCGGAATTCGTCGTCCATCAGCAGCTTTTGGCCTAGCTTGGCACTGCTGACGTTGAATCGGTAGCACAGGTGAGTATGAAGGGCGACGAACTGCTTCTGGTTTTGTAGTACAGCAGAAATATTTTCGTAGGGGACAGCCCCCGGGGGAGGAAGGAGTAGTTCCGCCGCGGGCGGTAATGGATGACCTTGAACCGGCTGCGGCGGCTGGTGCGCGGCGAGTTGCTGCTGCAACTGGTAGGCCGCAATTGCCTCTTCCTCATCCGCAGTGAGAAGTAATTGTTGTGGTGGCGTCGGCGGCGGCGGAAGAATGGGTTCAAAGAACATTTCCGAATCGCCGCTTTCGCTGCTGTCGTCAGAAGACGGAATTTCGACGATGGGACCGGTATAGTCCGATGCATCCGAGGCGTATTCTGACGGAATTCTGAGGAGGTAGAGTACGAATTCGCAACAGTGGCATAAACGTGCGAAGAATTGACGATTTTATTGCATTTTATTTCATGCTCATCGTCGATAGCGCATGTATCTGCATTACCTAGGGTGCAGTATACTTTTACCGGCTTATTAGGTCTTCCTGCGCTCCTACCCTGAAGGGGCGGCTGATTTCCGTCAGCCCTAGGGGCAGAGATAGCCTTGCGGTTTGGCCCGTTATTAACGACAGTGCGCGTAGTCGAGGGACGTGCGTCGCGGCACAGAAGGGACGGATGCTGGCGTTTGCAATACCAACAAGTTTTGGGTGTATTGCATGCTTGAGCGTTATGCCCTTTCTGCAAGCAACGCGTACAATAACCTTGTTCACGCAGTCTTAAGAGACGATCGCCGTAATTGGCAAACTTTCTGCATTCCTTGCTATAATGACGGTCGTGGCAAAAGATGCACTGCCTGTTGGTGGCAGGTATCGGACGAGTAGTCGCAAACGCTCCTGTTGAGTACTGGTTCGAAGAGGAGTTGAAATTTCTTGGGGGTAAGGGCCGTGACCGAGACTGGAAACTGGGCCGGCCGGGGGCAAAGATTTGCGTAAAACTTTCAACCTTTCGCGCTCGATTTTTAGATGGCCTAAAAAAGTTTGGCCCTTGATTAGGCTCTCTGGATTCATGCTTAATTTGATCTACTCGCTCGCGCAAAGTCAATATTTTGTCAATCGCTGCGCGCAAGTCAGTAGTCGTGAACGGCTTACGACTGGCTTCACGGCGTGCTTTAATTTCGTACACTTCGATGAGTAGCCAACGAGGAAACTTCGATTCAACGATGAGAGACATGTGCGAAGTATCGGTACTTTCACCCATGGACTGAAGCTCTCTGCACGCGCGCTCTATTTTCTCAAACGTTTGACGTATTTCATGCGTTCTCGCACCGGGACCCAAGGGGGGCATTGTTTTGAGCTCAGTATGCAAATTCCGGATTAGGACCTCGGGGCTTCCGAATCGTCTTTTTAGGAGCTTCACAATAGAACGGTAGTTTTCCCCTGTGATTTGATAACCAGCCACCGCCCTGGCGGCTTGACCCTCCAGTTTACTCAAAAGGTAGTGGAGTTTTGTAATATCGGGTATATTTTGATTACCCACCAATGCCTCGTAGGTTTGCCAGAAATACTGGAATTTTCCAGGGGACCCATCGAAAGAGACCAGGTCCAATTTGGGCAAGCGCACCCCCACAATATCACTCTTTGGTTTGTGGTGTCTGCCTGTATTTACATGTCTGTGCATGCTGCTGTCGTCTGACATGCTGCTTGCAGCGCGATGCCTGCCATCGGGCGGCGACGTCCGGCCGTCGTCGTCAAAGTCGATCCGTCGCCCGGAGGTTTTGTACCTCCCGCGCGTGTCATCCCTGGGGTATTTCGGTTGTCTGTGAACCGAGAGGTCGGATAGCGAACGAGTGAATGAGTCGAGTCGACGGCGTCATCGTCGTGGCTCACGTCTCGGGAATGACCCGATGATTTTTCGATTGTTTTCTCTGTTGTGGTGCGCTTCGATGATCTATCTTTTGACCCCTTTCTGCTAAAGGAATTTTTCTTCTTTTCTGCGGAAATACGCTTTTCTAGTGCACTAATTTCGTCGTTTATAGTGAGTATATTTTCCTGAATTCCCTGGACGATAGCGTCACACTCTGTTTTCAGCTCATTATAGCCCCGTTGTTTACTTAGTTCTTTTTCAAGCTCTTTGCTTGCTTTCGATTTTTCGTTTGCGTCTATTATTTTGTCAATGCTTGTTTTCCAAGCCATACCAGCCTCATATGCGTCGCCTCTCACAACAGTCAATTGCGCGTGCGCCGCTTCATGCTTAGTCAGCGCGTCGCGGTAGAATGTGAGTTCGGTAGCGGGCTCACTCGCAAAGTCAGGCCTATGCTTAAGCTCTTTTGCTTCAAGCACGGCAGCCCCCATCTGTTGGAGATACTTAGCGAAGTCCTTCTTATGAGACTCAATTTGGTCCTTTTGCGCCATGATTGGTTAAGTAGTAACACTGCACGCTGTTAGTATGCCAGTTAGCAACAACGTATTGCGAAAGCTTCAACGGAGTCTGTTCTCCTACAAAATGTTTTCTATGGCAGTTTTTCGTGACAAATGCGTTTGAGTACGCAAAAAGTGGAGTTTGTTCCCCGTTAAAAATGTTTTGAAAAATTAAAAATCAGAATCTGTTTTCTGGAATTCGGACAAATTCTTGAGGCTTGTCGATTCAAGCACACTTACGGAAGCGATTCTGGATTGTCGATGACGAATGGGTGCATGGGCTCTGTGCTCCTTGTTGCCGGTACGACCCTCGTGGCACCACGTTTCGCAAACTGCTACTGAACTGGTCAAATTTTAGACTGAATAAAGGTCTCTCAAGTCGCTCTATGCGTACGATATGGAAAATGCTTGCCTCAGTGCAAACTCTTAAGTCAGTCTCTGTTGACGTACGACGCAGTGCTGGATTTTCCGTTTATTGAAGCACAGTGTACAGCGTGGTTATCTTCAGTCAGTCACTAGACGCAGAGAGGAAGGAAACGCAGTGGATATGCTTGGCTTATATACAAAGTTGTGTAATTGTTGGACGTTTCCCGGAGCTTCCAGAAGGCTGTGGAAGGGGGGAGGATCGTAAAAAACCGGGAGAAAACAGGAAAAAACGTTACGAAACACCGAAAATTATGATGGATCGGTTTTCCAGAATGTTTCCGCGCAGCGGAGAACAGTCTAGCTGGATCCTGAGGCTTCCAGCGATGACCACCAATTACCGGAAACCCGCCCGCTCAAGGTTACGCAATGCGGTGAGTAAGCGGACGCAACAATGACATCATTCCTGGAAAAAAGCGAATATACAGCGTGATTACTGAGGTACATGCGCTTAGAAAGACGAAAATACATGTGAAAGACAGTCATTTTTTGGGTTTTCTCTATGAAATACAAACATGTGGTTATATGCATCCTTGAAAACGACTAAAACTACGAATATTTTTGGAGTTTTCAGGCGGTTTTCAACAACCGGGACCAAAACCACCGGGACTACCGGGACCGAGACCGGGACCGGGACCAAGACCGAGACATTCGGCAAAATTCAGTGTGGGCACGGGATGTCGGAAGAGATGTGTCAGTACTAGGGCTGGGCAAGAATCGGGATCGGGATCGGAAGTCGGTGTTTTTGGGAGGAACCGGCATCGGAATCGGTCCGAAAGACCGATTCTTCTGATTTGTGCTTTTAACATTTTAGAATCGATCGAAATCGCTACCGGACCTTAAGGGGCCCAACCGTTGTCAGCACTGCCGCACATTGTAAATGACATGCTAAAATTTTCGAAAGAAATATGGCGAGCCTTGTACGCCATGGTTTTCGGTTCCGTTCTCAGCGGCCAACGAGGTCTTGCTTCAGTGGCGTCATTTAACGAATACCGTGGCAGAACTAAACGGTTTTTTGGTTCAGTGGCGGAATTGGGAGTTCGTTCGCAAAAATAAATGCGCGAGAAACGCGTTGAATAATGGCTGCAGGTCGTATTTTTGCCAAACATGCCCGAAATTTCAGTCGATGCAGGCGGTTTTACAGGACTTTCTGGCCGAAACTTGAAAAAATTGGTAAGAAATATGTCACGACGCCGCCTTTTGCGGCAGCTAAAAAGTCGTCAAAAAGTTGTTTTGGGCGGGATTTTTTCGCCGACCGGGACCGGGACCGAGACCGGGACCAAAACCACCGGGACCGAGACCGGGACCTGCCCATCCCTGGTGGGCCGAGCGGTCTGGAAGAGCGTCGCGTTACTCTACGCGGCGGATAAAATGACCGGTCGCTATTTGCCGACCGACGAAGTTTTTGCTGTTTTTGTTAAATTTCCCACTAGAATTTGGTTGGTATCGCCTGCGGCATTCCAGATTTTAGATTTTTTTCGTTCACGCATGTTGTAATATCATGGTACAAATAGCAAGCGTAAAGTTTTGGTACATTAATACCTGTCCTGGGAAGCCCTGGCAGTCACGGGGAGGTGAGGCTCAGAACCGACCGCTCAAAAAAAAGGGGAGGGGAAGGTAGCAAAGGGCAAGATGACGCCACGGACTTTCTGGACGGTTCTTAACGTCATTTGCATCACGCAGTGTCCGGAAGGCGGCGCTGAGGGGGGGGGGGGGCTAACTGCACGAGATCAGCGCAGGTTTAACAGAGTGCTGTATGTCTGCGGCTTAGATACTTCCTCCTCGACTACACGCTGCATTTTAACTGGCTTTTTCCCATAACACGAACGTTTGGATACGTGCTCGCACTTTGGGGCGTCTTCTCATTATACCATGTTCCTGCACTCGTCGGTCAGCCGCTTCGTCACGTGGAACTTCAAAATGGGTCGATGACGGATTCAGGTACAACCTTGTTTGTTTGGGGCTTCTTCAAGACTGACTGCAGAACGACGGTTTAGCAAAGTGGCACGACGGTGGCCTTGAAACTTCCAGTACGCCTTGGTGGCGCGTCTACGTGAGCATCGATTTCTTCGTCCGACTCGCTGCACCCGCCGTGATATTGGGCGTTTTCTACGCGAAAATATATCGGTTGCTTCGATCAGAAACCATGGCTCTGCAGCAAGGTAGTTCGGGTTTCTCGGCCTCGAATGCCCAATTTGTTTATTAGGTCAACCGGGTCAAGCCTCCAGAGAATCAATGGAGATGAAAGCGAAGGGGACGGTGATCCGTGTTGCCGTCTTTTACTCCTGCTATTCGCTCTGCTACATTCTGTTGGAGGCTGAAAATTTGCTCACGTGAGTTTTCTTCAAGGACTCGTCCGTGTCTTAACTTCAGAGATCAAATCATTGTCTAACCAGGATGAGGGGGCGGTCTTCGCAGTTTACAAGAAACCCTCTGTGGATTTCGGAAGGGTCCATCCAGAAACTGCGAGATCCTCTCCGGACAGCGTCTTTTACTCACCCCTGGACGTTGGGCTGGGCTTAGGACGACTCCGGTACAGCCCGGGTTGGGCTGGGCTTGGGACGAGGACGACCTTGGTCCGGCCAAGGTTGGCTGGGCTTGGGATGGCCCAGCAGTTTTTGGCTGGGCCGGGCCTTGGGTCCGGGTGGCCGGGCCTGGGCCTCTTCCAACAGCCCAAGCGGTAACACTTGACACGACCTGTCGTTGAATGAAATTTACACTTCTTGCTCCCTATCTTGCTTTCAAATTACAATGTTTTGTATATTGGGCTTTTGGGCCCGGTCAAGGCCCAAAGCCCAGGCCCAAGGCTGTCTAAGGCCGGCCCTAGACCAAAAATTGGGCACAAGTCCAGTGTTGCTTTTACTTCCGCCTGGTCCCATCGTAAGCAGCTCCGTGATCAAGGCCCTTGATGCGACCCCGTACATTTTTAGGCGGGAATTTTGCTAATACTGCGAGATACAGCGTACAGCGAGCGAACCGTATTGTGTAGTGTTTGTGCACACGTCGTCCCTTGTCCAGACCTGTGACGCTCACTTTTTCTCTGTGTACCGATGTTCCTAAAATACGACAACAGTTTAGAGATTTAGAGCGTCTGAAAGGAAAGTAGCTCGAAGGGTTCGAATGCTCCACTTTAGAGAAATCACTGGCCGATACTATCGAACGCCGGAAGCAGGAGTACTGCCGGCAGTGTTAATTGCACTCGCCAGCATCACCAACCCGTTCGTTTACGCCCTGTCCAGCGATAACTTCCGCCGGACGACGACGAACATTTTTCCATGCGGAGGGCGGCGCGTCGTGGAATGCAATCGTATCAGCCCATTGGCGAAACCGATGCGAGCTTTCCCGCACAAAGATTTGGCGAATGTTCCGAGAACTTAAGCTTGTGTTCGATATAAAAGGACGATCTATGTACACATAATTTCTGGACCTCCGCTACAGTGGCGTACCCAGGATCCGATTTTAGGGGGGGGGGGAGCAAGGGTATAGGGAGGGCCAAGATCTTGGCCGCCGGGAAAATGCCCCTTGGTACCCCATTAGGTACCATATTTTTCGAACCTCCCGAAATTTAGGGGACCATGCCCCCCCCCCCTGCCCCCACTGTCGGTACGCCACTGCTCCACTGCTAGTCATATGGCGACTGTATGTTCACGAGCTTCTGACTTTTTTGTGGGACTAAATATTGGACTATGAGCAGAGGTAACCCGCTTGTACAGCCCGATTGCTATCCATTCGTTTTGCATGCAAGGTACTTACGTGCATGCGGGTTCTACTAAGGTGCTCCACTCAGTATAAGCCGACAGGCCTTCACGACGGCGAATCAATCGTCGACGCCTACCTATTTGTGGCTCGTTCCGATGAATTTTCGCTGTACTGGTTAAATTTGTGTCTCTAGATTTCCGAGAAACTTTTGGGTGTGGACAAACCCCGAGGGTTCCTTTAATGTGCGCTTCCGTTATGACCAGAGTTCGGAATGGGCCCGACTTTGGGGGGCCCGGCCCCACGCGACTCGGGCCCTAAAGCAGTTTGTTTTCGAATTAAGGAAAAATTGCATCGGTCCTCCCTTTGGTACTTTTGCTGGGTGCCAGAATTCTCCCCTTTTAAGCCGCTTGACTTTCTGCAGAGAATATATTCGCAATTAATAAAGATGCCATGGGGTTTACGAGGCAAAATTTGATCATAAAAATGGCCAAAATGGTCTGAATTTGGTTTAGACTAGAGACTGGCCCGGGACCGAGTAGGGCCCAAAAATTTAAGTCAGGCCCATTCCAAACCACTGGTTCTGACTGAAAATTTCGCGCGTGATGTGCCTGAAAACACGCCGAACTGTATCATGTTATGACGTTTTTGCAAGGTCAGAAGCGGGACCACCGACGGTAATATAAAGAGAACACGAACGGCGCTCTGTAATCATTTTTGTAGTGCTTACTCATTTTCTTTGAATATACACTGCGAAGCATGTTGAGAACAAAAACGGGATTAACGACGCAAATGGATCATATGGGGATTAACGACGACAACCCAAATGCAAGGCTTAGCGTTGTTTTCCTTACAAGTTCACATCACGCTAGCTTAGCATGTATTGAACCTGGCATTTAAAGGTAGAATTTCTAAATGTTGCGACGTGTACTCGTCGCTCGATCTCACGTCTCCGTGCCTGGCTATCCCATGTCTTTTGGCAATCGTTGACCATCGACGCGAAGCCCAAGTCTCTTTGTCTTTCGTCGCCAGTATAGTGTGTCTCAGCAAAGAATGGACCTCGAAGGCGTTCAATTTACTCCGCCAGTGTAAGCGAGTTGCGTACCCCAGCGAATGCGATGTTTCGGGAAACGCTTCGGCGATCGCAGCAGCGAAGACGTCCTAAAAGAATCGTCTTAAAGGATCTTCCGAGGCGGTGAGTGCTGGTTAAGCACCTTAAGGGAAAGGCTACATACTGGCATCTGGGCAGAGGCACATCCAAGTTTTCTTTGCTTAACCAGCGTTCTGACGCTACTAGAAGGGTGATTATCCAGCGTGGCGTCACATGGCATCCCCCCCTCCCCACCCGACGGACCATCTCCGCGTGACAAGGCATCCATACTTCCAAACTCTTCGTAGGATGTGCTTGAGTACCCTCGATTCAGTTTCCGGTCAGCTCGGGGACATAAAGTTTTACAAATTTGGGACAGCGGGAGTTCTAACAATCCTTTCGGGTCCCTTCTAGAAACCTGCACCGCGCTCGGGGCGCACCTAAGATGTGAAAAAACTAAGGTCCGAATCCCATTGCCGTTGCCCGGCCAATCCTACTGCCCAGTTGCCCGGGGTCGTCAATTCACGGGCTTACCTTGTAACCTAAAACAACGCAGACCTCGTACCGGTTGTGGTTAAAAAAAAAACAGACGAACTTCTCCCCATACAAATTTTTCGCTTCATTTCGGGCCTATTTTAGCTTCGTGATACTGCACGACACGGCATGCGGGGAGCAGGACTTCGCAGTGCCGTATATGGGATGGCCCGGCCCTAAGCGAGCGTCCAGAAATTATATCATCCCTACAGGGAGGGAAGGGGGGGGGTAAAAAAGGGCGATGTAATGATTACATAATTTTCTGAACGGCCCCTAAACTCAGGCCCGGCCCGGGTCGGACCGTGTTTAGTCTAGGCAAAAACCAGGCAATTTTGGGCATATTTGTGATCAAGTTTTGCTCATAATCCCCCTCTCATCCTTATTAACTGCGAATATTTTGTCTACAGAACGATTAGCAGCTTAAAAGTGCAGAATTCAGGCAAAGCTGGGCCGTTTCGAACTCTGATACTAACCTGTTGCCGTTCGGAGAGATGGCCGTAGCCAGCTGGACTCGCGACGATGAGATGTGAAAGTACGCACCAGCTCAAGATGAAGCAAAACACTAAGCGGATCATATGCGCAAACAATTAACGAGCCGTACGCGCTAGCGCGCCAAATATATGTGCAGTCGTGGGCGTGGTCGATTCCCATCGCTGTCATCTACCATAGCCGAGAGGCGGCGCTTATGCGACGTCTTTGTCACGGATGGGACCGAACTTCGGATTTGCAAATTCGGTACATTTTCCGAAGTTCGGATTCGGATTCGGTTGAAAAACCGAATATTTCCGAAGTTTGCACTAGATAAAATTACTCGACGACAGGCGCCGCAGAGGCGGAAAGTTTCATCGTTTTTGATCAAAATTTACTCATGTTTTGGCGGATTCGCCTGAGGCGCGCCATATATTTGACACAATCGCCTTTGAACATCCCGGCAAAATAAATGGTTTTCACGTGAGGGTCCGCCCTTTGAAGACTTTTGCCCACTTAGCCCAAATATTGTCAAAACCGTCTAGTACCTGTCAGAAACGGATGAATGAAAAACTTCGGATTCGGAAATTCGGTACGTTTTCCGAAATTCGGATTCGGATTCGCTTCGGTTTATTTTTCTGACCTTCGGATTCGAATTCGGTTTGAATTTCAAAAGCGCTCATCCCTGGTCGTTGCGGCGGGGCAGCCGGATCTGCGGGTATCTACGTGCATTTTCCATGAGGCTAACTACGATGTCGCAGGGATGTAGACCGCGATCATATTCTTGCCGAGGCGGAACCACGGAACGAAGAACATAAATGCACTTGGGTGGCTTTCGTGACCCTCAAAAATTCGACAGGTGAAAGCCTTTAACCTTTCAAAAAGGAAACCCTTTTAAAAAATGGCAAAAAAGTACGTTGTTCTAATGCCAATACCGTCGAGTCGGCCTTATGTTTCGTTTCATAAAAGTCTTTCGTCGTCACCATCGTTCGAAAACTGAAATCGTTTATTTACTGTCTTTAGGAGGGACCTATTAAAGCGTAGACGTACTGTCCATTAGCTGACTCCCCTTGAGTAAAGTAAAAACTTCCTACTAGGGGTAGTGGAGGCAAAGACGAATGGGATCCGCCAGACTTAGGGGTCTGGGTCACAGCAACGAGTCCAACCAGAGCGGGCGAATGTTTGCGTTTCGTGCCATTTTGTAAGTTTACTAAAACTGGGTTTACATAAGAGACTTAATGACATAAAGTCTCTAAATCGAGAGTTACAAGATTAGATCTACTGTACGGAGCAGTCATTTGAGATAATGTTGAGATCAAACCGTATCTTGCGAGCCGAGCCTGTCATTCTGGTGCAACGTTACAAAATTTTCTGCCCCGACTTTTGTAGTAATATTCAGATATCGTAGATTGAGACAACTTTGAGTTATGTCATCCTATGTCCGGGAAAACATCGAGAAAGCCCGGCTTTCTCGGAATAGCATCTCACTCGAATGATCACGGTCGCGTTCTGTGCACTCACAGTTGAGTTTGTAGCTAGAAAATCCCGGAAAATAACACGCAAATATATGCTTGTTTTGATGCTGTGACTACTGTGGAAACAATACAGCATGGTAGAAAGCGAAAGCGAACTGAAGAACGTTCCTAGTCAGCGTTTTCTTTGAAAGCTCTGTGCAGTTTATGCTCAGAATAGGTGTTCTTAATGACGTGGTCAGAGTAAACGACGTCCGGATACCCATGAAAAATTCCGCTGCCACACCCAGAGTTCGTAATGGGCCGGCAAACGCCAAAATTTTTGATGCCGGGCCTAAACTCAGGCCCGGTCCGGGCCGGCCCGTCTTCACTTTAAGCAAAACTCGAGCCATTTTATGATCAAATTATGCCTTAAAATCCCCATTGCGTCTTTAATAACTGCGAATATATTCTCTGCAGAAAATTGAGTAGCTTAAAACGGCAGAATTCTGGCATCTAGAAAAAGTACCAAAGGAGCGATTTTCGTCTTAGGAAAACTTAGACCTCAGAGATGCAGGTTTTCTTAATCTAAGTTTAAGCTTTAAAATCAGCCAAAAGTATATGATAGGGTTCCTTAACCTGAAAAGCTTAGGCTCGTTTTAGTCCCAGGTTTGGGCTTTAAGGACGAGACTAGGCTTTTGCTCAGGCTATCCCATATTTGAGCCGACGAAATTACAACAGGCGATAAAATCATGCTGGTTTGGGTTTTTTAATCCAAATGACGTTAAGTTTTCGGCCTTTTAGGCAAGCACGTGGTCGACGAGTGGTCGAAATTGGCTTTCGTGGGGTAGGAAAGGATAATACACTTAGCCCTACACCAACGTACTTTTGACTTCCGTTCGCGGCAAAGGCTGGACTCGTTGCTCCCAAAGGATTAGCGTTCTTTGGACGCTTGAATGCGATGCGAACAAAGTCGAGCAAAGCAGAGGAAGTCGCCACATTGACCGCTTCAGATGTTGACATTTTTAGGAACTTTGCACCGTAAAGTCGGCCTACGTGCAGGGCAGAGTCGGCGCTAAAGTACGGTCGTTCAACGTTAGCGGAACTCCAGGATAACATTGCGCTATGTTCGAAGCTCCTGAAAAGCACAAACTAGAAAGATGGGAGGACGTCGCTATTGTGCATGTTTTATGGGTACCCCCCATGTCTAGGTACTAAAGGTCGGTATGCGGCAGCCTTGCTGTTCTACGGTACGGCCCGTACTGGAAGCCGTAAGAAACGCGACTTTCTAAAGGCAATGTCGGAGATGACGAGACGAGGAGCAATCTCTTTAGCTTTGCAGATCGAAAAAATTGCATAAATTTAGTCGATACCTTGAGGCCGAAGACTTTAAGAATTGTCTTAGCGTCGACTGCGGCACATTATGATCATGGCATCACGTCACGGCCGAAGAATGAATTCAAGCACAACCATTTGTTTGTAGTCCGTGGTTCCGGCTGCACAAATGTCGCTTAAACTTTGACGGCATCACTTCCGCCGTGAACAAGTCCACTCGCTGATCAAAGCGTATGCTTTGAAGACGCGATCTGGCCGACTCAGTCGATCATTGCACCTCATTATCCCTTGGGAAAACAACGAATTACACCTTCTTTCCGGTCGCCGCCGCTTATGCAAGAAAGTTTTTCAAAAAACCAGAAGATTTTTAAGCTAAAAAGGCTCTATAACAGTTAATATATTACCCAATATGCCATTTTTACGCTATTTTAGTGATTTAGGCCATTTTGACCCCTTTTTTACCCGTTTTAGGGGTCCACCCGGTGTCCCCGGCCTCCATCCCCTACCCTGAGCCTCTGTCTTGTAGTCTGTGACGGTCATACTTTGCCTCCGCCAGACCTGCTGTGTTAAGTCCCGATACGTGCTGATCAAACTTAGGATTTGCAGACGGGATAGGGCCCGTCGAGTAGTGTTCGGGTCAAACAAAAAATTTTTTGTTTTTTTTTAAGAAAAACCAATCAAACAAAAATTTTTTTTGATTGATTGTTTGTTTGAATAATTTTTGCCTGCGTGCGTTACATAACTGTTTTTCGGAAATGCATATACCTGCCTACAACGACCGTCCAGAGTGCTCTCGTGGCTTATTGAAAGGTGTGAGAGCACGGAAAAGACGCTTCTGTGAATAAAACGGTTCCCTTCTATGAATTTTTTGCTTACTTGATAGTTTGTTTGATTAGATTTTCAGAATTTTTTTTGTTTGAATGATTCAAACAAAAATTTTTTTGATTGATTGTTTGATTGCATGCTTTTCCCGATCACTACCGTCGAGTCGATCATTGCACCTCATTATCCACCGGAAAAACGGTAAAATACTCGATTTTTCAAAACGCATCTCATCGACCTACATATTCAGCCTCCTACACGACGGGAACCGGAACGGGCCGTTTTCTTGATCGGGTTCCGAACACTAACGCCTCACATGACAACTTTGTGAAAAAATCGCATGAAAGGCGCAAAGTGAACTTAGGCATAACGTTGCTCCTTCAGGCTCTATCATCATCTTATTCGGCTGTCTCAAGCGCACACGCTGATCAAACTTCTGCTTTGCAGACGTGATCAGGGCAGACCGAGTCGATCATTGCACCTCATTATCCCGTGGGCAAACAATGAATTCCACCTTTCCGGTCGCCGCCGCTAATGTC
Source organism: Aphelenchus avenae (assembly GCA_020875895.1). Lineage (NCBI taxonomy): Eukaryota > Metazoa > Nematoda > Chromadorea > Rhabditida > Aphelenchidae > Aphelenchus > Aphelenchus avenae. The sequence continues at coordinate 419,892 of JNEY01000026.1, read as the reverse complement.
ATCATCACGTGCACTTTTGAAGAGTTCCCGCAAAGAGAGGAAAACTTGACGTCGCTCACTGCGGCCCGTGTTTTTCTCTTTCATTGGATTGGGGCTAATTCCTGCGCAGTCAGCTATCCCTTAATGTACCGAAGGTCGTCAAGTTGAGCGTAAGGAGTGACTGGAAATGGCTGCGAAGACGACCGCGTCTGCTGCTACCGCCTTGGACGAGTTGCCGGATCATGGGCGATTCGATACGTTTTGTGGCATCGAGACGCCGGTAAGCACCACGGGTTAACCTTCGAGAGAGGGGCAAAAATCGCATCGGAACCCGAAAACGAGGGAATATTTCGCTTTTTACTGGATTTGGTACGACAGTGCCCCTTCGCATCTAATGCGCACAGCAATGGCCTGCCGTTAGTAAGGGTCGGCAGTCGGCAGCCGTACCGTACTGACCCCTCCGTACCGCACAGTACGGCACGGGCCGTAATACGGTACGGTACGGCCGTAATACGGCCCGTACTCGTTATAAAATGCCAGAAAATCAAAGCCGTACCGTACTGCCGTACTGGACCTCCACTCGTATCGTCCTCCGTACTGTACTGACGCACCACGCACCGTACTCCGTACCGTACAGTACGAGTACGGTAGGGCCGTACTGTCTGTACGACTGTCGACCTTTAGTCGTTAGGGCCATCAGACGGTTACCTCGGCCGGTCCTCGCAACCGACACATTGAAGATTCGGGTATAGCTTCGAAAATTCGGCTTTAAAAAAGGAATTCCTCTTTTTCGCTGATGATTTTACTTGAAAACGGCACTCGCTCATTCGCAGGTAACGCCTATTGCAAGTCGGCCTCTGAAGAAAGCACTGAGGTGACATATTATCCAGTACTTCACCACGGTAGGACTATGAGGATTTGACGTACTTGCAGATGTTTTTTGTAGTCGGGGAAGTAAGTGCACTTACTGCAGTGTAAATTATACTTAGACACCCGTACCCTATTCCGTACCGCGCTGTACTGCGTACCATGTTCTATGGTACGGGGTACGGTACGCCGCAGGGCCAGTATGGGTTTCTGTACCGTTCCCTACTGGCGCAGTATGAAGTACGGTACGGCATGATTCTCTGGCGGAAAACGTACTAGTACAGGACGTTGTACGGCCTTAGTATGGTCCGCACCGTACTCCGTACCGGTACGGTGCGGCCTGGTCGGTACGGTACGGAGTGCGGTACGGGGGTGGCAGTACGGTACGGAGTGCGGTACGGGGGTGGCAGTACGGTACGGAGTGCGGTACGGGGGTGCCAGTACGGTACGGAGTCGGTACGGGGGCGAGGGGGAGTCGCGTCTAAGTATAGTGCAAATCAAACGCTGCCACTTTGCAGCATTAATGTGACATTTCAGACCGCTACTCTCATCGGTGCTGGCGCCGGAATACTCTTCCACATCGCTGTTTTGCTCGTCCTGCTACTCGCCCTCCATCACGAGTACTTGTGCTTGCTCTCCGTACTGTCGATACCGTTGTACGCTTCTCTACTGGTGCTGCGTGGCGACCGACGCGTCAAAGTCTACGCACTGTTCAGCAGCCTTAACGTGAGTCTCCGCGCGGAGCACTGAATAGAAAAACCTGGACGAACTCAGTCACCGGGAAATTGTCGTGTCAAAAATTAATGAGCCTTATTCTCCCCCTTATCGCAATGTTGGGTGGTTGGTTTTTTTTTATGGTTAAATTTAAGGCGGTTAACCGCGACGTTCTTTCGGTCCACCCACGCGTCCGATGCGACAAGAAAAACGCTATTCTCGGGGCGACGTAGCATTAAGGGAACGTCCAGGAATTATGTTAGCTAACAAAGCACTTTTTTCCCCCCCCCCCCTCCCCCTTGTTAACAGTTGTTAACAGCCGCTTGACCCCACCCCCCTTGTTAGCTAACAAAAAATTTTCAGGTCATTTACCTAGTGTGGATTCCGGAATTTCAGCGGATTGCGTTTGCCAGCATGCGTGAACGAAAATCAGAAGCAGGGAAAGGTCATAAAATGGCCCGCCGCAGGCGATACCAACAAAATTTTAGGGTTAAAAGTGCTCATTCCAAGCGAAAATTTCGCTTGTCGGCGCCTGCGGCGGGCATTTTTTCGCCGCATGCTGTTAACGTTAACACGCCCTTGACCCCCCCTCCCTCCCCATATGTTTACAATGGTTAACAAATCGCTGATCCCCCTCCCCCCTTGTTAGCTAACATAATTTCTGGACGTTCCCTAACCAATGTGTTTCGAACTACTGAGGCTCCAGCTTTGCGCCAAATTAGTAGTTTAACTTGGATACATTTCACGCCAGTACGCGACTAACAGGGCTTGCCGGCCCCACATTACAATAGAGATCGGCGCTGGTACCCCGTGCCGTACCCGTACCCGTGGTGCCCCCCCCCCCTCCCCCTCCCGTGCCATGTAGCTGTGCCGTGGTGGACCCAAGAATGCCGAGCCGTGTACACTAACACGGCTCGGGTTGGCACGGCTTGGCAAAACACGGCTTGTATTTGGCACCTGTGACGTACGCGTACCCGTGGTGGACCCTCCCATGCCGCCTTGCCGTGCCGTATAATGCGGGTACGGGTACGGGTTTGGCCCGTACCTTGGCACGGGCGCCGAACCCTACATTACAACAGAACAGAGCCGGCTGCCGCAACTGTGCATTTTAGAAGTTCCTCCTTTGGTGCTATACGATCTGCTGCATTGCCTTGATCGTCTTCATCATCGCAGTTCCTGAATTCTGGACGCAAAGTGCGTCGTTTCGTGGTCCCTTTCAAAGTGATGGTGGTAAGTCTCGGGACGACCATGCTTCAGGCATGCACAGGGTTAGCGAGTTCAGACTAAAATCTCGCATATTTCGTTATGCTTTAAATCTTATTATTCAAATATCACATAAACATAATTAAGATCTATTTCAACTTTAAAAAATTAAAAGAATAAAAATTGTTTCTGTAACGTAGCTTTTCCTGTCCAGTGCCTGACAATTTTAGAGTCACGAATTCATTCGGTGTGGCTCTTCGTCGTCAGCCTCACGTGCGCTCTCTTCACGCTGGTCTTCAACTTCGTGATCCTCCTCGCGTACCACAAGCTGAAGGGAACGAAGCTACCGCCCGGCCCGAAGCGTCAACCTGGCCTGGCCTTTAAGGCTCTTTGTCTTTGTCATACGCTTTAAGCTGTGTCAAATTAAGTTGCACTTAATTTGACGGAATTGGTCGTACTACGCGAGGTAAACATTTTGTAAATCGGGGAAAGTAAGGCCATCAGTGAACCTGAATTGAAGCCTCTGTCCACTGAACGACAAGTTCAAGGGAGGCCCCTTCCAGGCTGGTCATTCATCCGAGGCTCGGTTAGACTTAGTTAAGGATCCGATCAAGCTGGTTACTCAGACTTTTTTGTTATGCCAAGGGGATTCGACCTCACCCACTCAGCATGACTTTGGACTCAGTCTCACGCTCGGGTTGGGAATATGGGGTATGTAGTCCAGAAAACACATTAGCCATAACCAAACAATTTGTTACTTCCCCTCTTTGTTAGCATTGGTAAAGTTTGGCCTACTCCCCCCTCCCCCCCCCCTTCGTCAGTCTAACCAAAATTCCAACCCAATTTTGACAGATATACAACAACGAATAAAAAAAATTTCTAATGCCAAACTCCCAACAAAGGCCGAAAACTGAGGGACAAAAGCCCGGAGGTGCCTAGCGGCGGGCCGTCGATGCTAACGTTAGCATTGGCCTGACCCGCCTCTGCCCCTTGTTAGCATTGATTAGTTTCAGCCCGACCCTCCTCCATGTTAAGTTAACGTAATTTCTGGACGCTCTCAATTCCCGGGACTCGTAACGTCTGCTAGCTGCTTAGTTCTGTAAAGCACCGTCGATAGCCCGCTAAATTCGTACTTGCCTAATTGCGTCTGGGTGCTAAGAAAGGAACCCATTGGTTTCGGAGACTAATGACGGTCATTAGTGACGCATTCGGTCGCTCTTTCCAGCGAAACGTTCGTAAAAATGCTAAAAATACACCGACGTTCGATCGGCGAGTAACAACTGCTGCCGGATTTGACGAGGAAACGGCCCGTTTCCAAGAGAGCCGGGATCACGTGCAAACGAAGAAAACATTGAACAGAGCACAGAAGAGACGTGCCCAGTCCTATGCCGGGAGCACGTTTTGATTGTGATGACGATCTGGCTGCTCGACCTAGGCTTCGGCATACCCTCCCCCGTATCGTTCTCCGTTCCGTACCAGTACGGAACGGGGTACGGTGCCATACTAATCATTCGCCGTACCGCGGTACGGCAAAACACATGCCGTTTTCCGTCCCATTCTCCACTAAAACGGCACGGAACGGCGCCATTTCTCGAACCATACCGTTATCCATTCCGTACCAATACGGAACGGAGTACGGCCCCGTACCACTCCCCCGCCGTTCCACGGAATATGGAACGGAGTATGGTTCGGTACGGTTGCCGAAGTCTAGCTAGATCCTAGTTCCAATATCGTACCTTCAATTTGCGGTTTTATTTTTCTAAGGCTTGAGAAAAATAAGTTAGCGGACACAAGCAATTTTCGCTCTCGTACCAAGGCCACGTTGAGGATGTGCATGGCGTCCGCCTTGTCATGCACCCTCTCGTATGTGCCAGTAACCGCACTAGTTCATTACGGCTTTACGGAACGGTCGAGTGCGGACCGTCCCAGAGTTTCATCGGCATGCATAAACGACGCAATTTAGGTCCGAAGCGAGCAATGAACAGCAAAACGGTTTCCGTCAAAAACTGGTCGTCCTTTATGGCTGCGACGTGTTGGCGAAATTTTCCGTTCCCGTCCCGTTCTACCTCTGAAATTTCGTACCTTCCCGTTCCCGTTCCATTTTTAATGCCCCTTTCGACTCGCCCCGTCCCTTCTGAACGACGAGGTCATGTTATCATTCTCAGGCCCCCCGCTTTCCAGGGTTGCTACCGGGTACATGCATCATTCTTGCCGCCCCGCTAGCCATTACCACCTGCGCTAGAGCTGCGGAAACTTCGGGTACGGTCTTCGGTGTTTTGGCTTCGGTATTAGGCTTCGGTCAAGATGATAGAAGGAACCGAATCTTGTACCATGAAAATGTGTTCTGGTGGCGCCTAGACGCGGGCCATACCGTCACGTGAGCATCATATATTTTCTGGGCGCTTCCTTTGAACGTTTTGAATGGCTTCGGCTTCGGCTTCGACCTTCGGTGTTTTTTTCGGCTTCGGTTTCATATTTTACCTTCGCTTAGGCGTCGGCTTCGTTGCCGCACGCGAGGCCTTCCCACCCCTAACTAGCGCATAGTTGAAGCGCGAAAGCCGAATCTTTCGCTCACTGCAGCAACCATGCGGAGTGGCTTGATGATGACGAAGCATTTTCTTTTACCAATTAACGTCCATCAATAACGACGCTCGCCTTTGGCCTTTTGGGCAACACCCGGCGAACGTATCAGCTGTCCGCCGCGACCGGGTTGACCCCGTCGATCACCCACAGCGTGCCGACGCGATCCATCAACGAGCCTCATCGCAGCTAAGCACCTGTTCCCCGCCGAGTTCTCGACGCCTGGAAAAACATGCGAGGATAGCCGAGTTTCTCGTCAGTCGCGAAATGTTCACGCTTTTCGTCGGGTTCGCGTTTTGCCGGAGGGAATCCGATACGTTGCGTCCGGTGTCCTTTAGGGCTATTTGAAGCGCTAAGCAGTTTTGTTTCTCGTCGGACTTTGGCATGAACAGACCGAAAGAGCGTGACGTTCGTTCGTGTTTTGCCGGAGGGAATCCGATACCTTACGTCCGGTGTCCTTTAGGGCTATTTGAAGAGCTAAGCGCTTTTTGTTCGTCGTCGGACTTTGGCGTGAAAGCCCGAAAAAGCGTGACGTTCATTCAAGTTTTGCTGGAGGGAATCCGATACCTTACGTTCCGGTGTCCTTTAGGGCTATTTGAAGAGATAAGCGGTTTTGTTTCTCTTCGGACTTTGTGGGAAGCCCGAAAGGGATGAGATGTTCGTTGATGCGCCTTTTGTTTTTGTTCACACAGCTGTCGTTGGCTGCATAAATTGTCAGGCGAGGAGGTTCGGATTGAACGGATCCTTCATCCAATGACGTACTTCCCATCACTTGCGAAACTGCGTCTCTATAAATGCGGCGCCCGGTTTGAGCTGGGCCGGACACTCGGGTCATGTCGCCTGAATCGAAGTACCAGTGATCAGTACCCGACACTTCAGGACCCTTTTTGAAAATTAACAATTTTTACGGCACCTGCTGTTTGGAAACTACCTGTGAAACCGCCCGTTGCACTAGCCACGTTTCCTGCATTTCAGACTTAGGTTTAGGCTTTCCAATACATACTTTCCATGAATTTTTTTGCGCCCTGCGTTAATTTCCCATCTGACTTGGACGGTAAATGCAAACCATCGCGTTTTGCATCTACCGCACTGTTAAGGCCGCAATTCGTCGCGCCTTGAGTCGAGTGGTCTCATTTAAAGAGCTTCTGCGTGGGCCCACCGTCCGAACAAACGTCCGGTTGTAGGTATTTATTCCACGTCGATTCTTCCCGCTCGTCTCGACCTCAGGGTCCAACTGCTGATTCCGCACAGTCCACCAGAATGAGCCTAAAGCGCAAGGGAAGCAAGTACGAGAAGACGCTCGCCGCCACCACCTCCTCCAACGAGAAGCCGGAGAAGGAGAAGGACGCGAGCGCAAAGCGGAAGTCGTCGCTCTTCAACCGCTGGAAGTCCAAGAACCAAGAGGAGCCGATCGTCTACGGGTTCAGCGCGGAGGAGGTCTACGAGTTCCGGGAAGCGTTCCGCATGTTCGACAAGGTAAGCGGGGCCTGGGAGCTCGTGGGCCCGTGAATAGGGGACTGGAACGTTGGGTACCGTCGAAAATAAGAACTCAACCAAAACTGAACCAAAAAAATCATTTCCGGGCGTATATTGACCACCGTCGTGTAAACCGAGGGGTTAGGACAGCGACGCGTCTCGTCTTCCGTCCGTCGTACCGAACTGACCCCACCCGTACTGACGCTGAACGTACCGTACAGTACGATACGGCAGTACGGGCCGTGACATGGTACGCCACGGTACTAGTACCGACCATGCTAGTGCTAAAGATCGAGAAAAGTGGAGTCGTACCGTACTCTGTACTGGCCGAGCCCATCCGTACTGTACTCCGTATCCATTGTACCCACTGTACGGCAGTACGGTGCGGTCCTATCGCATGTATGGTTGGCGACCGTTAGATTCGTCTCAGTTCCGTACGGTTTAGCTAGTGTAAACCTAGGCGTTAGGACAGTGGTACGGCACGTTTATCACGTTCCCAAAAGTTTCACACGTTTCCTTCACGTGGTCCTATCTTTCAAAAACACGGTACCCGCCGGAAGTGCACGCGCATGACCCCGCAGGAATGAGCTGAACCATCGGGTCGTCAGCCGGTTTGATTGATGGGGGAGCGAGAGCTTGTCAGCTGGTACATTCCACTGCTTGAGGAGAGTAGCTTTTGCTTCGTCCTTAACGCACTCGAGAGGTCGTAAATTAGAGGAAACCGAGCGATTTGCCAAGTGGTTGAGGTCCATGCTGTAATCTTCATTGATCAGCACAAAGTCTAACGCAAAAAAGGAAAAATACTTGCGTCAATAATACCCGCCGTCAAAATACGCATCGTAGAAACCGAAGTGCCTGGTAATCGAAAGGTCGTTATGAATCCACGGCGGACCCGGGAATGGATTCAGCTTGGTATTAAAACTGGGGCGAGGCTTTCCCTGGGCTTACGTTGAAAAGAAGTTCCCTGTCTCAAAAGGCGACGCCAGCCACAAGAGGAGTTCATGTTAGAGAAGGCGTTGACACCCCCCGTGCCGAATTCCGTTCCGAGCTGACAGCCCTCTTGCCGAGTTCCGTTCCGAGTTGAGAAAAAAATGCCGTTCCGTTTACACTAAAACGGCAAAAATAAACGGCACGGTCCGGTGCGGAACGGCAAAAAAAAACGGCATTTTTGGTGCCATTTTCCGTTTCGTTTAAAAAAAAGCTCGGCGCAGGACAGACGCCATCTCTAGTTTATGTGCTCCTGGAAAGATTGATTCACGAGGACCCAGCATGGTTCCTCACCCTAGAAATTGTGACGCCGGAAGCAGGCCGGAGAACTCGACACATATGTCAGCGGATCTTTTCCATTTAGTCGGAAACTTATTCCGCTAATTCCCCGTGTGAGCCGGGAAGTTCACGGACTTTTGCGTGGGGGTCACTTTCTACCTGGAAATACCAGTTCCCACCTGAAAAAGAGGGATTAACAGGAAATAACTGCCGGATTTGGTTGCGTACTTCACATCCAGCAGGAGTTCAACATGGCTACGGAAGCTTCACGGCTTATCTTCTGCCCTGTTACTACTTTTGCCTCTTTCAGGACGGCAACGGCTCCATCTCCTCGAAGGAGTTGGGCGTCGCCATGCGCCTTCTCGGGCAGAATCCTACGGAACAGGAGCTCCTAGACCTGGTCAACGAGATCGACTACGACGGCGACGGGAGCATCGACTTCCCCGAGTTCTGTCAAATGATGAAGCGGATGACAAAGGTGCGTACTTTGTCGAAAATAAAAATAAACTTTAAAGGAAGTTAAAGCACACAAAAACTTTATAAATTAAAACTTATAAAAGAGTCATTTCTAATTAGTATTTCATTTAATAGTTTGTTTGGCAAAACTTTTTAATTATTTAATGTGAGATTTAATTACTATAATATTTAACAGACGAAAAAATCAAAAACAGTCGAAGCACGTATTTCAGCCGAATTTGTCCCATTTTAGGAGTCGGACAGTGAGATGATCCGCGAAGCGTTCCGCGTCTTCGATCGTGACGGCAACGGCTACATCACCGCGGACGAGTTCCGCTACTGCATGATCCACCTGGGCGAGCAGTTCAGCGAGGACATGGTCGACGAGATCATCGCGGAGGTCGACATCGACGGTGACGGGCAGGTAACGTATAACCGCATAGAACTTTCTTCCCGGCCAAGAAATATCATTAACGACGGGAATGAATCGTTTGGACAGGGAAACAGCCGCCGCATGTAGCGACGTTACAAGGGGGCCTGGGTCCTGGTACTGGTACTCAAAAGGGTGCCCAACCCTGCGACGTTATCCTTCCCGGAGGAGGGGGGAAAGTGTTTCAGCGGGAAGTTGCCAATAGCCGCGCCGGATGGTAGTTTCCCGTTGAACGCAGGAGGAAGTGCGGGTGTAGCCGTTTGGAATCGAGGAAGACTTCGTAGAGAACCATCGGATATTCCAAGTGGGATGCCGCCGCTCCAAGGAAATTACTGCCTGTCGGCCTTTTTAAATACATTTTAGCCATTGCTTAAACGGCAAAAGGGTTACAAGTCGGATACGCAGTTCCCGGCAGTGACTTGTCAAACTTTAGGTCGACTACGAGGAGTTCGTGAAGATGATGAGCATCATATGAAGAAGAACGCACGCGCTGCACGCCACCTGTGAAGTACAATGGACCTCACCCACTTGCGCAGTTATATTTTGACAACAAAATCGCTCAGTCTAATAAAATTTATTTGCTGACACCTCGATATCGTTTCCACATCCGAAAAAACGCGCCTGATGGAGGCGCATTTCTGAGTGGGGCACAGAGTTCGCAATGGGCCCAGCTTTGTTGGGCCCGGCCCGTCCGGGGCCTTCAAGCAATTTTAATTTTTTTGTAAATCAGGGAAAAATTGCCTTGTTCACCCTTTTGGTACTTTTTCATAGATGCCAGAATTCTGCCTTTTTATGCTACTTAGTTTTCTGCAGAGAAAATGTTCGCAATTAATAAGGACGCAGTGGGGTTATGTGGCAAAATTTGGCCATAAAATGGCCAAAGGCCTGAATTTGGCCTAGACTGGAGAGGGCCCGGACCGGGCCTGAGTTTACGCCCGGCTGGGCCGGCCCGTTTCGAACTCTCGTGGAACACTCACGTACCGGACGCTGTTGTGGAGGAGACTAGAGATCGGCTGCCGTACCCGAGTAACGTACCATATAGGCGTTTACCTGTAGTATGAAAAACCAGGCCAATCCAAACGGCCTGAAAGTTATCAGGCAGTTTGCAAATTGCAAGCCCGAGCTTTCAGGCCGCTTGCACACTGCCGGCTTCGTGTTCAGGCCGTTTGCATACGGCCTGGTTTCCCACACTGCCGGTAACAGAGGTACGGAACGGGCACGGTAGGCTTCGGCAACCGTACCGTGCCGTGTTCCGTTCACTGTTGTTTTCCTTATTCCACGGCATGGAATATGGTATGGGTGGGGTTCCAGTACGGAGCCGTACTCCGTGCCGTACAGGTGCGGCACGTAATACGGCACTACGCGAAAAGATAGGCCGTTCCGTGCCGTTTTAGTAGAGAACGGCACGAAATACGGCTCGTTTTGCGGCCGTGCCGTATTCCCGGGCCGTAGAGTACGGCACGGAATACGGTACAGGGACGGCCAGTACGGCACGGAGTATGGTACGCGGGTGGTCAGTACGGCACGGAATACGGTACGGGAGGGGGGTTTGCCGAAGTCTAGGGTACGGTACGGGCCACTGATTCTGACTTCTGAAAATTCCGAAGTTGTTGTCAACACGGAATTCGGGCTTGAATTTTCGAAGTCCTGTACCTTTGAAATAAAATCCGCCCTTAATTTTCTACTATTACTGTTCGCGTCTCCCGCCGCATGCCAGTTTCTTTTTACTACAATTCGGTCCCAAACCAATTTTTAAATAGTCATTTTCGATTATTTCCCATCGAATTTGGTCTCTCCGTTTTTAAGCCAGATTAGGGATTACTCTGACACTTCTAGAGCCTAAAGGGAGACGCGCAGTTCACAGAAAAAGTCCTGCGTCCAGGAAGCTCTGTAATAGTGCCGTCCCGTTCCATGCGGTTGACTGTCTGGTCGGACATTGGCCCTTCTTCCGTAGCCTCGCGCGAATTCACAAAACATGACGCAGGTCCCCGAAACGTCGTCGCATAGAGATGTTTCAAAACACCGCTCGACGTTTCCGCTCCTCGCGGAGATCGCTCTGCAAACAAGGGAGAGACCACTGCGTCTATCACGTTGCTTGCTCATCGCTTATCGGATTCGCCTCGTGAAGCGCTTAGCCTTTTCGTCGCCATTTCCGTTCTGGGTTATGTTACGGCGGCGGGAGAAGTGCTTTTTTTGACGAGGAACATCGAGAAAAACGGGACTTTGTGTCAAACCAACTTTCATCCAATGGTCCGCGAGATGTTCTCTGTGTTAGGGCCAAGTTTAGCTCGTAGGTGACGCCGCAATGCCAAACCGTTTTGCCGTGTTCACGGCGGCGGAGGACCATTACGTTATGTCAATTGTTCCATGCGACCACAATGTACTAATGATAGATATCCGGTATCCGTACCGTACCGACACCCACCCCCGTATTGTACTCGGTGCCGTACAGTACGGTTCGGTGTACGGTACGGGCCGTTATACGGCACGGTACGGCTGTAGTACGGGCCGTACAAGTGCTAAGTGTCGATAAGAATGGAGCCGCACCGTACTTCGTACTGAACCAAACCAGCTGTACCTTACTCTGTGCCATACAGAGTACGGTACGGTACGGCCGTACTACGAGTACGAATGCCGATCTTCAAAGTTTACCTTACTTTTTGCCGAGCCGTGGCGTTTCCTGCCCTTTTTAGAGTAAGCGGCGCGGCATTTTTGGCTCTTCACGGCACGGCCCACGGCACAGATGGAGAGAGGGGGTCACTACAGCACGAAAAGGTTCGGCCCCCGTTTCCAGTTGCGCCCCAAATTTGGCGCAACTTACGGCATTAAATGCATACCACTTGCGCAGCATTGCAGGATGTTCTTTGGGGTTCGAGTAATAATCACCTGGACAACTGTACGCGCGTTCCACTAAGTTGCGCAGCTTTTCTTGAACATGCTCGTGAGAATGCGCACGTGTATATGTAGCATCGCATGGTTGCTACGAATACTTGCAGGTTGCGCATCAAATGCGCTCTGCTTCGTGACGCCCGCATAGAACTAAAAGGAATTACGCCACGTTGCTCATCCATATAAGGCTCTTTGCCTGGCCTGTGCAATTTCCTTGAGCACTTCACAAACAATGTAACTGTCTATGCGCAACGTGCGCATCACTTAGTGAAAAATATTGTCAGATTGTTTTTCTCGAATCAAACATAGCAAATGACAATGCTGTCCACTAAAGATCGGCAAACCTCACCCGTACCGTACTGCCGTACCGTGCTGACCCACCCGTACCGTGCAGCCGTACCAGTAGTACGGCAGTACGGTACGGGCCGTAATACGGTACGATACGGCTGCAGTACGGCCCGCACACGTTACAAATGCCAGGAAACACAAGCCGTACCGTACTGCCGTGCTGGACTCCGACCCGTACCGCACTGCCGTACCGATAGTACGGCAGTACAGCACGGTACGGGCCGTAACACGGTACGGGTGCCGAGCTTTACTGACCACATTAATAAAACATCTTGAAGGCCTTATCAGAGTTTTCGTGTGCTATTCTGCAAACATAGACAAAGTGATAATTTCAAATAACGCATTTCAGACTGTCCGTTTGTTCTTCTCCACTGTGTAGCTTCAGCCATGCCGATCTCCAGCATGAAGAAGAAGGCCGAGCCAAAGTCCACGCTGCGTGAACTGTTAAGCCAGTCCGTGTTGTCTTACACCTGCCTCAGTTTGCGTGTTTTGTGTTTTGAACACGTTCATGTGTATTTTGCATAATCACAGAGTCATTGCCCTTTTGAAATAATAGTGATCCCGAGTCCATTATTTCGGGATGATCCTCCATAAAATCTTCCTTAAAAGCTGTGCTTTTCCCACCGGTTTTCGACAGAAATTTTGGTAAAAAAATACATTTTAACGATGAGTTTTCTTTGTGCAGAAAAACTGCGGAGGGGACACAGTCACTACATTTTGGGGAAAATAATGGAAACCTGGGAGGAGGCGTTGGAAGTGCAATCACGACTTGCACTACGAAGCGAATGTCGTACGTTGGCGTTGCGTCCCACTAACCGCACCCAATGACGCATTCACGTAACTCTTGAGAAATACTTGGTGTTTCGTGTTTCACGTAACGCGGTGAGGTGTTTCGGTCTTTCGCAATCTGGATTTGGTTATCGCCCTTTATATTCAGTTACATGCAGGGCATTAGCTGTGGGCAATTTTCTTGCGTTTTTGTATCAAAAATTTGCAATGAACTTTGTTTGCTAAGTGTATTTTTTGTTGCCGTGACGAATTGTGGTGTATTTTGTTTCGCACTTTACGCTAGAAACCCTTCGTATGCTGACTACTTCGTGTCTTTCAGTCACGCCAACCACACACGGGCAATGATAGCGCCGGCATTGAACGCGAAACACAAACCACCGATGACAGAGAAGGAGGAGAAGCAGGCGGCGAAGGACAAGAAGGAGATCTCCATGTACATCTCGCAACTCCTCCGGCACAGGATGGACTTCTTCAACAAGTTCCTCAAGTAAGGGATTCCCGTCGCTCGCTCCTGTCTAGGACCTCCTTGTTTTCTCCGTTTTTGAGATATCTCCTTCTACGCGAGCTGCTTTAGGCCGCTGCCGACGGACTCCGAGGAGGACCGCAACCTTAAGCTTCACGGATTCGCTCGGATCGAGGACATCATCCACTACCGCGGAAGCTATCGAGGGCAGAGGGACCTCACCGAGCGGCAGTACGCACTCCTGACGCACGAGTACATCGAGGAGCTGGTGGAGAACCAGATCCAGTCCCACTTTAACGAGAAGACCGGGCAGTGGGAGCTGCTCGGGAAGATCCGTCATGAGCTCAGCGAGGATCGCATGAAAATCCGAGCACTGCAGGTAATGTCTCTATGGCTACGCAGAGCCGAAATGTCTTGGTGGACACTCAATGGTTACGTTTAAGAGATGGAGAAGCGCATTCACCTGATATGGGCTCATGGCGTTATCGCATGCTCCAATAGGTATCACATGTTCCCAGCGGTATTGCATGCTCCTAGTGGTATGGCATGCTCCTAGATTCATCGCATGTACCCAGAGGTATAGTATGCTCCTAGAGGTACCTATTCCATGCTCCTAGTGGTTTCACATGATCCTAGCGGTATCGCATGCTCCTAGCGGTTTTGCATGATCCTAGTGGTATTGCATGCTGTTATGGTCATCGAATGGTCCTCCCGGCATCGCATGCTCCGAGGGGTACTGCGTGCTCCTAGCCGTATCGCACGCTCCTAGCAGTATCGCATGTTCCTAGAGGTACATCATGCTCCTAGCGCTATAGCATGCTACCTGCGTGATCGAATGCTCCTGGCGGTACGCATGTTCTTAGCCGTAGCGCATGCTCCTAGAGGTACATCATGCTCGTAGCGTTGTGCATGCTCCTAGCGGTACTGCATGCTCCTAGCCGCATTGCATGCTAGTAGAGTTATCGCATTCTCCTACCGACATTGCATAATCTTACCGGTATCGCATGCACGTAGTACTATCGCATGTTCCTAGCGGTATCGCTGCTCCTAGCTATTGCATGCTCCTAGCCGTTCGGATGCTCCTAGCGGTGCCAAATGCTCTTAGCGGATCGCATGGTCCTAGAATAGCATGACACTAGAGGTATCGCTTGCTCCTAGAGGTACAGCATGCTCCTAGCGGTGTGCATGCCTCTAGCGGTATCGCATGCTTCTACATGTGGTAAACAAGCCTAATAAAGGTTGTCGCTATATCCGTACGTACTTCCCGATTTAGGGCCACCGCAACGGCATCCGACTGGAGTACCCGAAGGTCACGGCGCCGCAGGTCGCCTACCATGTGACCAACGAGCGCGCCATCGAGAAGATCATCGAACTGCGTCAGGGCATCCACTTGATGGGCCGCGACCACATCCACATGTACAAGAGGCTGCCGAAGACGCTGAATCCGCACGACAACAAGCGGACCACAATTCTGCAGGTAATATTTTTTTGTCTGTTAAAGAACTTGTGTCCGTAAAATTAAGATAAAAGTTGCAAAGTAAATTTTTTAAATCAAATTTGGAACCTTAAGTATTAAAAAATTTAAAACATTTTTAAATTAAATTTTTAAAAAAAATTTTAAATTAAATTTAAAAAATTTGAAACTGTAGTGCGGGTCTCATTTTACACTTTATTTACGAAACATTTTAGGTGAGCTTCCCGGAGGGCTTCGAGTGCTACGACCCGGGCATCAACAACTACATCTTCTCCATCACGCCAATCCCGCACACCTTCCTGGAGCGCAAGTGCACTGTCGTGGAGTGGGTCCGAAACGACTTCAAGTTCCCGGATGAGGCGTCCGAAGGCTCTTGAATTTTCAGCGGCTTTCGCCACTGATGATCCGCACTGTTTTCCTTCCTCTTGTGACCCACTGCCGTAACTCGGACCGTTCAGTCTTAGAGGTGAACAATGCGATTTTCTTTGGTTCCATGCTCATTATTATGATAAGCTTAGCTGTTAGACACTGCAGATTAATGCCGTTCCGTTGGCTTACGAAGCATTGTTACCTCCATTTTTGTCGGATTTCTCTGTACTCTGTTGAAAATCTATTGCTAGTTAGTGACGAATGTTTGGTGATATAGAGAACTTGACATGCAGCCTGGTAATGCAAACGATCGCAGACTGGTAAAGGGTCACAGGGCGCGGGCCGGGAACTACCCTTCGGCGCTGAGTAAGGCCGGTACAATGAGCAGGCAAGTGGGATGCCGTCCGTTATCCGTTACGTTAAACCCCCCTCCGTTACGCTAGCCGCTACGTTACGAACGTAACGGATAACGGCTACGTTATTAGCGAAAATCGACCCAGTTGCGTTTAGCTGTTACGTTACGACCCACTACGTTACGTTAAGAACGGATAACGTAAGCCTTAGCCGGCACATACCTAGTCATGGCACAGGGTATGGGTGAGGACCCGGGTGAAACCCCAAAAACTGCCAATTTTTCGCAACTCTGTGGCTCGAGCAAATAGATCTTCGTTGAAGATAGTCTTTATTTCTGAGCCAAACCGTGTCAGTAAGCAGAGAAATGTCAAGCATGAGTATCTCGTGAGCCCTGGGCATGACGGTCCTCTCCATTTTCGCATCCGATGCCGGTGGTTACGTCGATCAGCGACGGATCCACATCTGAGACAGCTAGGACGGCGTCGGACCAGAGATTCTTCCTCGCGGCAATCGTTCGTCGGTCCTGAAACGACGAAGTATGAAGTGGATTGCTCGTGTTAGTACCCACGAATTTTGCGAAAAAGGGCGCATCTATGAAACCCGCAATTGTTTAACCGTTATCCAACTAGAAAAAACGGTCGACTAGGCGGACCTCCGCGGAAAATACCTCATTTTCGCGGAATGTCGGCGGAAAATAGCACAATTCATCAATTGGGCTAGAATCTGTACAGTGTTCGATTTCAGAATCTCAGACTCGTATACAGAAACCATGATTCGGAATCGCCGAAAAACGCAAGATTCAGAACTCAGGTGAATCCTAGTACGGACCATAGTTGCCAACAACGCTTATTTCGCTTTGTCTGAGAGACGTTTTGCTTAGTCCAAGAGGCTAAGTGGAAACTCATTTCACCTAGCGTTCTCATGAAAATTTTAAAAATAGCAACTGACTCAAAATTTAGAATGTCCAAAACATCTGAAGTTCACGAATTCATAGCCAGAATCCAGTCGTGTCACATATGGAACCTGAACTTCCATATTTGTGAGAACTGGAAGGAAAATGCAGCCAACGAAACGCGAAGTCTAAGCACTGTGACGGCATAAACCAACCATTCTCGGTCCTCGAAGCTTCAGCCTTGTCGGTCCTTTAGCAACGATCTTGGACTCTTTCAGCGCAGTTCCATTCTTCTCGATAGTGGCTTGTGAGGGTGTCCGTATCGATGCGTTGGACGTTTCCGCGGACAGCAATCGTCGGCTCGAATTGATGACACTCGACTCCACTTCGTCCATCAGCTGCTCCAGTACTTCAGATTGGAGTGGTGGCTGCGCTCCACTGCTCAGAGTGGTCGACGAAGTTGCCTAACCAGCGGTTGATCTTGTATATGTTGCAGCCGATTATGTTTATCAGCCGGGAACATTTCCGGCTGAGAAACATAATCGGCTGCAACATATACATAGGACTTCCACAAGTGGCTGGACACGACTGGTTCGACTTAGGCTTGCCTAGGGCGGTAGCACTTGACTTAGGGGAACAGCTGGACTAACAATAACATCGGGGAAACAAGATATTTGACCACCCCATTCTCAAGTAGTATTCCTACAGCTTAAGGCTCGCGGACTTACACGCAAAATACACATAAATACGCAAACTTTACGCATGCTTCGAGCATGGTCCTACTTGAAGACTACCCCCATTAAATTTAGGCTTCGGCGCCAGACATTAGAGTTCGGCGCCCGTACCAAGGTACGGGCGAAACCCGTACCCACATTATACGGCACGGCAACACGGTACGCGGGAGGGTCCAGCACGAGTACGGGTACGGCACGCGTGCCAAAAACAAGCCGTGTTTTGCCAAGTCGTGCCAACCCAAGCCGTGTTTTATGCCGTGACTGTGTACACGGCTCGGCATTCTCGGGTCCACCACGGCACGGCTACATGGCACGGGAGGGGGCACCACGGGTACGGCACGGGTGGGTCTACCACGGGTTCGGGTACGGCGCGGAGTACCAGTGCTGATCTCTACCAGGCATTATCCAATGCTACTTGAATGTCCCAATGCGAGGCTTTTAAACTCACCGTTTCCCCTGCCCGGCTTCCTTGCAGTGCGGTTGAAGCCAAGTCAGCAATCCTCTGCACTGTCTGTGAAGCCTTCTGCTGTAGCGATACAGGCTCCTTCGGCTTTCTCTTCGACGCTGCATCGTTGTTGCCGGTTACCAGCGGGCAAGTCGACGTTGTCGAATCGGTCACCGGTTCTGGTAGAGAGACCGGCAGCGGTCCAAAAAGCTGATTCCATTCCGTAGCATCGAGCCCGTCGAGGTAGCGATCGAAGCCGTCGTCGAAAAATGACTCCAAGTTGACCTGAAAGGAAATAATCAGACAGAAAATGAAGACGATATGTTGAGAGAAAACACCCCCGTAAAACTTCGTAAAAGCTAGGACCGCCGGACTAAGAAATGCATTGTATATTCCGTTGCACCTTAAATTACGTCACGTGCCCCCGCCCCCCTCACCTAATAGCGCTCCCCTCCAAAGCTGCAGGAACAGGCATCACTGAATCTACCAGAATAGCCCCCCCAAAAAAAAAGTGTGAACGTTCAAGGGGAAAAATGACTTCTCTGTACGTCTTAGCAATGGACGTAGATTGATAATCGGTATCTTTAGATTTGGAACTGTTTCAATTAGGAATTGCAACGGAATCGGGAACAGTTCTGAACTTGAAGCGCGCCCAGCTCCGACTAGAACGTAGCTAACCTGCTGATCCGAGGATTCAGGCGAAGGTACATGCGTGGAGGCTTTGTCTGCAATACGCTGAACGGCTTCTGGCGCAAGGAACTCCTTTTCGTAGCGCAGCTTTAAGGAAATCGGCTTGGCGGGCTTCCGCTTCTTCGATCCCCGTGGAGCGTCACTAGCGACGTTGATGTCAGATGGCTCGTTCGAAAGAGAAATTCGGGAATTCGGAAGAGCTGTGGTGCGTCGTCCTGAGCCTTGTTTCGCTGGTCCACGTCCAGTGGGTGCCAGGGAGTCGTCCATCTAGACTTAATTGCCGGAACTAGATTAGTTCCATGGTTCGCAAACTTTATTCGTACAAACACGCATCATCACGAGAATCACATTATCGAACTAAGCTTATTTTGCCAAAAATTTAGGGACTTAATGGTAAATATTTTTGCGCTTGAATTTGCAGACTAAGCAATTTGGCAGGACAGAAGAATGTCCCATAAGTGACGCATTTCCAAGTGCACGGCGCTGCAGCAAAAACTCCTTCAAAAATAAGACCGGCTCATAAATAGCGAGAATTTCGTGAAGGAATTGTATCCTTTGCATGTAGAGGACATAATGTTGCATTGGGAAAGCGCACAAAATTCGCAAAACAAAAGCGGTGGAAGCACACAACGCCAAATACAAGCGTCCAAATCGGTATGCGCCGCTTTGGAAGCGGACATGCGTGCGGAAGGGGGACGCATTCATGACCTTGAGTCCCGGGAGTTGGGACACGGTTAATCGCCGCGGAGCGCCGACCGACAGCGAAATCGTTGGAAAGCAACATCAAAATAGGCCAAAAATAGAGCAAATTTAAGTTTGGAGTAAGCTTAGCCCCCCCCCCCTCCGTGACGGGACCCGTGACGTGATGACGCCTCTCGCGACAGTGTCCGTGGCGTGAATCACGTCACGGTTCATGTCACATATCACGTCTATCACGTCATTATCACGGGCCCGTTTTAAAGACCCGTGAACCGTGCCGTGAATCACGGCACGGATCATGTCACATCACAGATCACGTCACGGACGACGAAGTTTAGTTCAGAGGCAGGGCCGTATGTAGCGAGGAGGGCTTTGGTGCAGCCACGGGCCGCCAGTTAGGGTATGGGAGGTCCTGTTGGCGAAAAATGTTTTTAGAGAAGTCAGATATTTTTTATCCAAAAGTCTCTAAATTCCTTAGTATAGCCTAAATTTACTGTTTTTAACGTTATTTTTAGCAATTTTCGGCCATTTTTATCCGACTCTAGCCATTTTAAGTACCTACTTTGAGGGGCATAGCGAACCAAAATTTGGGGAGACAGGCGTGAATGGGGACCCGTTACCTATTTTTGTTCGCAATCGGCCGGAGGCCGGCGCCGAAAAGTGCCTTGGTCCCCCTTATGGCACATTTCCGGGGTTGTCCGATTATGTCCTTGTATGGAGTGCCCTTTTGCCCCCCCCCCCCCCCCACTCCGCTACGCCCCTGCCTGCCTTAACCCTTCCCGACCGCTGCCCGCCATCATGGGACCTTTATGGCGCAAAGCATAAAGAAACGGCTTTTATTCATCAAGATATATGGCTCCAAGGTAGTATTTTCTCTGACGCATATTTTGGTTCTCTGCAGCCGGATTCGCCACTGACTCGAAGAAGTCGGCGATGGGCTCCTGTCCGGAAAGACGCAGCATGACGTTCTGTTCCTCCCAACGGTGGGCGGCTTTCTAAAGACAAGAATTTTGAGATGTTATTTACCTACCACTATGCGACGAGCTCGAAAAAGCAATCGCTAGGAAGGGTCTGGGTCAAATTGGCCTACTCCGGTTCAAAAACGGCCTAGCTGACGCCGATTCCGAGGCAGGCCCAGACTAGTGTTCGGCAGCCGACCCGGCAGATCGGGCCGGGTGGTCGGGCCGAGTGGTCGGGTCGGGTTGGGGGTCAGATTGGTAGACGACCCCGACTCCGACCGTTTCGTCCGTGTTTGGGGCAAAGTTCGGCCAAAAATCTCCATTTCTTATTTGTTTCCAAAACGATTTTGGAAAATTTTCGTTTACCCACAAGTTATTCTGTTTTTCGTCTATAACAGAGCTGTTAAGCCTAAGACAACGCATTTTTGGCTTAACAGTACAATTTTCAGACTTTTTTAAGCCCGATACGGCTTTTTCCCTTATATAAGGCCGGGGTCATGGTCGGCACCGACCTTGAGGTCGGGTCGGGGGGGGGGGGGGCGGGGGGGGGGGGGGAACACTAGTCCAGACCTAGTAGGTGCCTTCGCTTATGCTGAGCTGGGCCGAAATGCGAATCTGTTGCCCTGTTGATGACCCACCTCACTTTCGTCCAGTAGTAGCACGACGGTAGCCATTCGGATGGACACGTCGTTGTAGGTGGTACGATAGTGTTCGTCAAGACCGCGTAGGATCTCACTGGACAAATCGCGCGCTTGCTCATGGACATCAAACTTCTTCGTCGCTGAAAGGCTAATATCAGAGCATCTCAAGGAAGAACAATACGGGAACGTAACAATGCCAGATGCAGTTTCGCTCGGAGACTTCGGAAAGTCTTTGGCACACTACTGGGGCTGGAGCATGGCGGCCCCGACTACTACATGCGTGTGCGGCGTGCGTAAGTGCGGGATGGAGAGGATCGGAGGGGGATGAATGGTATGTGCCTTTGCCTTGAAACCTTATTCTTGCTTTTATAAAATGGAGCCCCTTAACCAGCATGGAGCCTCGTTTTTAGGCTGTACATTTAAATTACGGAACCGTCGAAGAACAAGTTCCGGGCCGAGATTTTTAGGCCCACTTCGCCCGTTCAAAAGGTTGTGTTGTTTCTACGACATTGACTCCATGCTGCCTAAACGTGTCACAAAAATTTGACGATATACGGGATTTACGATACGATACCTGCTACCCTGCAAGAACCTGCTTTATTTTTCAGCATAAGTAAGGTAGGCAAGTGGGGTTCGTTATCCGTTGCGTTACGACTGCACCCCCCCTTTACGTTACTAACGTAACGGGTAACGTAACGGCTGCCTACCCTTAGACCAAAGGAGGAAACCTGAAGACCTAAGGAAAGTCAAGACGCCGTCGAAGTTAAAGCAGCTTGTTTAGAACAATTCGCCTCTGGTCTTCGCCTCTATGATAAGCGACCCCAATGAACGTTCGAAATTACGCGCATCCTAACGTGTTTTTGAGATTACTTTCAAGCACATTTTTAGGAGGGACTCTTTGTCTCGTCGCGCACGTGCTCGTTTCAAATATTCGAGGATTTTATAGCGCTTACCAAACCGGAGCATGTGCAGCATGAGGAACGCCACCATTTCCGTCTCGTCGAGCTTCGCGTCGTACAGCAACTGAGCGTACCGGAACACCGTCTCGGAGAAGTATTTCAGCGCGTGCCTCGCTACCATGTCGGGCTCCCGGAGCGCGTTGTACGTCCGGTAGTAGTTTGTGAGGCCCTCTTCGTCGCACTTCACGACGCTCTCGTCCGCGTAGTAGACGACTTTATTGCGGAAGCCCATGTTTCGCACGATCTGTCGCATGTTCTCGAAACCGGTCCAGCGGAGGAAGAGGGCGCGTGCGAGATTGATCTGGAATTCATCGAAATTTTCAGTGAGGCGCTGGTATATCAGAGTCTGACCTCTATTATTAAAGGTCGGCACTCCTTGGGTACTAAGGCCCGTACCGTGCTCCGTACCGTACTGAGTATGGTACGGCAGGGGTATACTGCGGAGGGTCGGTACGAGTCGGCTTACGAAACGGCTATTAAAAAGTCGGCTCGCGTCCTATATTACGGCCCTGTGTACCAAGTACGGCAAGGGGTACGATACGATACTAAGGCACATCTTACGGAACGGCTTTGCCTCAGTCGGGCGTCGTGGGAGCCGAGCACGGGCGCATGGGACCTTTGCATGACAGTTTCCACGATTTTCGCCGAAGTCCATTCACCTTTTGGGTCTACTCCGCGGCTACACGATTTCCTACATTTTGTTGTACATTTCCTACACTGTTTTGGTAATAACGTCATAATTTCTGCGAGTTTCTGCAAAATTTGGCGCCTTACAATGTCATTAGAGGTACGGAGTACAGTATGGGATGGTGCGGTACGGCACGACTACGACTTCCCCATTGTCCAGAATGGGCAAGGGTTAAAGATTCTTCTGCGGATGAATTCCTTCAAAGCCCGTACAACACTAACCTCGTCGACATCGTTTAGTCGTTCCGAGAGCCGAGTGCACTGCAAGAAGTGGAGGAACACCTTCGTTTCTGCGAGAAGCGCTCTCACCAGCGTCTGTCCGGTACGCACCCGGTTTACCATCGTTAGCGCTTTCTGAAGCGAAGACGACGATTAAGAACACTCTTGTTTTGTCGAAGTCACCTCTTGGCTGCCATGAATCTCGGAGAGTGTGGACCTGCGCAGGAGGAAACTCCATCGCCACGCTTTAATCGCGTTGGATAGCGTCGACGAGCCCGCTTCGGTGATCGGCATGTAGAACGCTTGAACGTCTAAAGAAGCCGATAATGTGACTTTCCAAGTCACACAGCGAACGATACCGGGGAGATCGAAATATACCAAAGGTGTATAGCAGAATCATCTCCATAATTTTCCGATTCGAAACCCGAAACCAGCTCTAAACTGCCTAAGATCCCGTAATGGAGACCCGTGGGAGTGCTCATGGTAGGGCTGGGTGGGTCGGAATCGGCATTGGATTATCATTATCGATGATTTGGAATCTGAATCGAAAATCGCGATCGGTTTCAAATTTTCGAATCCGGAATTCCGAAACGGACCTGATGTGCACAAGCTCAAGATTGGAACTTGATAGTCATCGTCAAGAGTCTCATCGTAAGTCACTCACCTTCGACTTGCATCCCTTCTCGAAGGCAGGCGGTGAAGCGACAATATTTGCAGATCAGCTTCTTCGTTGCTAAAGGAAGCCTCTGGTTAGAATTTTGTTGAATGCTTCTCCGGTCTGTTTTCTCATATTGTTTAACAGTGAAAAACGGGAACCCCCATAATGCACCAATTATGCAGGTAGGTCACCTTATATTTAGGTTGGTATAATAGCAAAATTACAAAAGCAGGTTTTTTCTTCGTTTCCCCTCCCCTTAAGTTTTGGCACATCCCCTTACTCAGGCCGTAAGTACAAAAACAACAGGATTTTTGTTTTCATTTCCCTGTTTGGCTGCCTCTTGGTCCCCGCAACGCGTATACCCATCATTTTATAGTGGACTTACACTTTCGCGTAGAGCACTGCTTGGCATTTCGGCACACGTAAACCTTTCGCATCGCAATTGTCCGTCGGAAGAATGCTAAACTCAAAGGTTCAACAAATGCTATTTTCGAACGCGTCTACCTGCGCATGCCCGACAGCTTCGACCTCCAAAGTGGTTGAGAGCGGGAACGCTTGCGCAGATAGCGCAACGCTCATGCGACGACGTTTGGTGAGCCCCAAGGAGCTCGGCGATAAACGCGTTAGCGGCCATTAAGTGTCCTGAAGGCGGGCTTATTGTGGTTGATTTGTGCAGACCACTGACAACAGAAAAGAATGGAAAATGTGTCGCGTCACGCTCGAGCACATAAACCATTGCGTCATACGCTCAAATGCTGTCCACATAAAGAATAAAGACGCATTTAGTGTTGCGGAAAAAAGCGATCGGGTCGCGCTACACATCAAGCATCGTTAATGATGGAGAAGGCGCGCCGTGCCGTGCCGCGGTCCGTGCTGTGCCGTCGTCCCATGATCACGGCACGGTCCATGGCAGGGAAGGGGGTCTAACGCACGGCCCACGGCACGTCATGGTTACAAAAAACCACGCCCTTTTCGTGTTTTAAACGTTTTTGGCCGAAACTCATGCGATTTTTGGGATTTTTGTTGGGAGTATTCATCAAATTTCTGCATACTTTGACCTCGTGAACACAACTTTTTGGGCAAAGATCCTAAGAAACGGGGCATAAAAACACTTTTCCTTCTTAGGCTCGCTCCTAAGATTGTCAACTTTACTACATGGGAGAATGAGTGGCTCATAAACAGGTACATACAAATGAGAGAAACGTTGCTTCGTGAGTGTACGTTCACGAATCGACCGAAACCCTCGCTAGGGAGTACACAATGCTCAACAATGAAAAGCGTGAAACAAAGCAGAGCTCTGTGGCTATACTTCGGGCATTTACGCACCGCAGAGACGGCTCATATCGTTGATTACTGCATCATATCCAGGAGCTTTTAACGCCCGTCGAACGCCGCCTAATTTGCACCACACACTCGTGGCCACGGCGGCGGTAACAATGTGGCGCTTACGTAGCGTAGGCCCGTAGCGGTGGTCGGCCCGCTCGCGTTATGTTCTGCTGTGCAAACAAAAGCACGGCTTGATAAAGCCGTACCGGAAAGGCCGCTACCAGGGCTTAGCGTCCCTGGGAGTCATGGAGAGCCCATGTGAGACGAACCAGTCGAAGGGGACGGGAACGTCGCATGCACCAAAGAACGCGGCGGGCGTAAGGGGCTGTTCGCACATTTGCAGGAGTGCCCAAAGTAAACAGTGGCGCTTAAACGAGGACTAACTTATGTCTTGGATCGATACACTTGCGTGAGTAGGCTAGAAAGGCGCGACTAACGTAAGCTTTGAACTGTCTGTCAAGCTGACATGTTGGGGGCGGGGCGGGGGGAGCATTTAAATTATCGAGGATTATGACGCGTCTAGCCTTTGAAGAAGACTTTTTAATTTAAATAACCGTTTAAATTTAAATAAAAAATAAATATGAGTAAAAATTCTCTTAAGACGAAGGTTCTTTTTAACTTAAATATTAAAAAATGAAATGTTAAGCCGGTGCAAGCATCAAACAGTGTTCTGACCCTTGGACAGAGTCTTAGACGAGTACAGTTTGGATGAATCACTTACCATGACGCATGCCATAGATGCGTCCTTGACTGTGAATTACTCGCGCGTTCATGCTACACAGGAGCGTCCCTCTGTGGTTCGAATTATTGTCGTGTAGAGAACGTCAAAAGAAGCGAAAGAGTCATGTGAAGGCCGATAAAGTGACTACCAACTGTGGCGTAAATTGTGTCGACGAGTGTGTCGACATGTTTGCGATAGCGGGCTAGAAAAAAGCGGCCACTTGGAGAGCCGAATAGTCGTTGGCGGGGGGGGGGGGAAGTGAGTCAGCCGAAAGGCGTGATTCGCGATATGAGGAAATACTTTGAAACAGGAGTCAAGGGCAGAGAAATGACGAACACCGCTGTAGCACTTGCTCAAGAAAAGTCTTCTTGAAAATGACCCGACGATAGGAGCCAAAGGAGTGCCAAGTTGACGATTTGCAAGTTGATGTTTGCAAGCCGACACTTTCGCAAATTGACTTACATTTTTCGCAACTTGGCGTGTTTTCAAGCTGATGTTCGCACTTTGCCATGTTACTTTCAGCGTAGACTTCGATAGCCGTACCGTGCCGTGTTCCGTATTCCACGGCACGGCCGCCATGTTCCGTATTCCACGGCACGGAATACGGCGAGGCAGGAAGTCAGTACGGGGTCGTGCTCAAGGGCGTGGCGAGGGGGGGGGGTCGGGGGGGGGCTCCCCCCCCCCCCCGTCGCCGGCCGACGGCCGGCGA
>JNEY01000026.1:377875-393879 GCA_020875895.1 Aphelenchus avenae | reverse complement strand
CCTCCTCCCCCCCCGCCCCGCGACGACGCGCGGCGAGGGGTAAGGGGGGACCAAGGCAAATTTTTCTGTTTCAGAAAATTGTGACATTTTGAGACTTCGCCCAAAAATAGTGGGCCTAAAAATCGAAAAGATTCACTAATCCGAGCGAAAGCAAAAACACCCGGCGCCAAGTCCCCCGAACAGTTGCAGGCGTTTTTTTTTGTTTGAAAAATTACTCCATTCAGAAAGTGGTTCGCCGAACGTCGAACATAATCGATGTGGCGGCGGATTAAATCGGGCCCATCGCGTCGGAAAGCGACCCGCCACACACAGCGAAAGAGGCCTCCATCCTTGACGCTGCTGCAGCGACCGCCGGTTGTCAGCTTTTTTTTTTTGGGTGCCGACGGCCGAGGCCGACCTCTCAGCCTTGTTTGCGCGTTTACGGTTGATGCGTACCCTGTGTCAAGTGCACGTTTGCCGTTTGTTGCTGGAATCTCTTGTCGTATTTCGCTTTTATTCTAACGGCACGGGAAATTCCGGCAAAACAGATCGCTGCTTCATTGCGACCAGGATTCGTCTATGACCTGCACATTCGTTTCAGCGTTGAGATCAGGGGTCTCAAACCCCCCCCCCTTGATCAAGGGGGTACCCCCTGAAGTTGACCTTTTGCCCCTGATTTTCACGAGCAAATTCAGGGGGTATAGGGTCGTATTTTTGCAGTAGTACTGAATATTTCGTGTAGAAAGCCCATCGTTCCACTGACATAAGTCGTCGGCTTCGCCTGCGGCGGGCTAAAACGCAATTTCCTTCGGAAATCACGTTTTATTTGTGAAAATTCCGCCTGCAACGGCGGAATTTTTCGGGCGAAGCTTTCCTGGCGGAAAGCTCAAAGAGACATTTGAAAGGCGCTTTTTTGGAGCGCCAGTATATCTTGAAATGCATGGAAAACAGCAGAAAAATACCCCCTGATTAACCCCCTGAATTTGACTCCTGGCACCTGAAAAACCCCTGAATTTTACCTGCTGGGCTCTGAATCCCGGCTTTGGAGTTGAGACCCCTGGCCGAGATCCAGAAAACCAAAATAAATTCCCAATCTGAATGCAGAATTGTCGAGAATCGTCAGAACTTTAAGGATTCAGAAGACGGAGTTTACTTTCCTACAAAGAAATTCGATAGGGTCACCACTCCGAGTAGGCGTATGTAATCATAGCAAACGGGCCTTACTGCATAGCTCGGCCCGCCCGGCCGCAAGGCGCCGCCTGATCCGGTGACCGGCTGGCCTTTGGCCGGTTATAGCGCGCAAATATTAGAAAAATTAACAACGAAGTTAGAAAATTTTATGAATTTCTTTTAAAATTCGGCGAATTTTTACTGAATTTTTGAACAAATTTCGTATAGGATAACGGGACCGTGATCAGGATACCGCCGGGATCCGGGAACGGGGACCCCTCTAGCCCCCGTACGAGGCACGGGACCGGAATCCCGTATCGGGTCCCGGTCCCGCCACTGATCACGTCTCGGATTGCCAAGTTTAGCAATCTGTCGACAAAGACTCGAAGAAAATAGCTTGTAGCTAGGGCCTCTTCCAACAATGGGCCTTAATTCCGAGTTACGAGGCAGTCATATTTGGATCCCGCATTCAAGTGCTATTCGATCAAAATGTAAAACAGGCGAAGGCGGGACCAGTCATTGGAATAATGGTACCCACCGTAAAATGGTTTTAGATGATTTATAGCCGCTTTTAGGAGACAACACGTAAGACGTTTTGCTCGGTTTGCATGTTTACTTTTTCCTTGCAACAGACGTCTTAGCTTAATAGTTTCTCTAGTGTCAATGTAGTCGGTGCACTTGAGACTGCGACGATGGCAGATCTTCAGACGAAGTATTCAGGGTTGCGCATCTTGAAGGCCTAAAGTTGCTTGTGGTTAACTGCGTATGCAACTGCCTAATGAATACGGCATTTAATGCTTAGTTGTGCCAACGAATGTGACACATCGTGCCCTGAAACGCGGCAAACGGCACGCGATTCACGACACACATGGGGCCACACCAAGGCTGACATCGGATTCCGCTTCCGCCGAACCGGTCTGCTGGGGGGGGGGGCAGCTGCGCCAAACTTTGTGCAATTTCAGCTAAAGGGACTACGACGCTCTTTTCACTGCTCGGATTAGGCCCGGCCGGGACCTCGGGTCGCCAACCATACTGGGCGCGCCTCGAAGTAAGAACCGCTTCCGACCGGTCGGATTTCGGTTTCTCCGGAAATACCACCTATCAGGGCTGCGGACTTGAACTCTGAACACCGAGACCGAGACCGATACCTGAGCCCCTGAGAGTCTCGGTCTCGGTCGAAACCGAGACCGAGATATGGGATTTTTCCGGTCATTTGAAAGCTTCGAAAATCCAACATTAAGTGCGGAAAAGTTCGAAAAATTTCGTGGTGAAGCTGCAAAGAAGCAACTTGGGCAGCTAAAATGAGCAAGTTTTAGCTGCTTTGAGTGGGAATTGTGAAGGTTTGCACCGAGACTTGAGATATTTTTGGAGAAAATAATGAAATACTATAACCCGAAAAAAGCGTTATGCGGGGCGATTTTCTCTTGACCGAGACCAACCCCCCCCCCCGATCGGTTTTCGAGACCGAGACCGAGACCCGCAGCCCTGCCACCTATATCCTCTGTCCCATCCGATTCCGATTACAACGTTTACATGCGCATGCAGGTTTGCCAGCTAAGAGCTGCTAGAGGCTAGAAAATTTAACCTTAAGAAAATTTTTGTTTTTAGTCTGTACGAGGATTCTAGATTGTGTTTTGTTTTCTCTTTGCAGAGGCCATTTCAGTTTTCCCAAATGACAGAAACTCTTTTAACTTTTTCAACTGCATTGCCGGATCCCTTGCATCGATCTACGTCTTCGTCGACGCCCGCTCCGCGAATGCGTCCTTGCGCACCTTCGGTCGGTCATAACAACCGACCCACGCGGGCTGAGCGATAAAAGATGACTATGTTCTGGGAAATTTCCGCGCCCCGTGCGCCGTCGGGGAACCTGTTTTCGTCCAGGTGCGATATTACAGCGCAAAACAAATGTGGCGGCAAGTGCCGGTACGCGGCGTACCGAAGCCCTGCTCGTGCGATCGCCGGTTTTTTTGGAATTATCGATGGATGGACTCTGAATGGCCTCTCGACGTAGAAGACGACAGCTTGTTGCAAAAACACTGAATAAAACTGATCGATTTCTATAAGATCAATTTCCAATTTAATTATAATAATAATATATTATAATATTGATTAACATAATATTGCGTCGATTTTTACACCTACACGGCTGACTGTACAAGTAAACAGGAGAGAGAGTCCTTTCTGCATTCTGGCGGTCATGTTTTGATGAACAGTTTCGTATTTTGATGGGTTTCCTACAAAGACCGTCGTCCACATTCTCCAAGGAATTGTGCCTGCCCGGCTCCAAGGACTTCGTTTCATGAGAAAGTGAACCGCCTGAACTTCTCGTCGTGCCTAACAGTCGCTGGAAGGCGGTAGCCAGCGAACTGTAAGGGCCAGCGAGATGCTCGGAATCAAGCCGTCCTCATGGTTGACGAAACGATCCGGGGCTCTTGACTACATTTCAGCAAAGCTGGCCACCCGTAGCCACGGCCGGGCCGTGGAGCCGCGATTACGGTCCGGCTCCACGGCTCGGGAGGTGTCACCACGGCCGGCACCCGTGAAACCAAAACCTTATTCTGGACATTTTTTGACAAAAATTCAACCAAATTTGATCTTTTTGGGCTATATCCTCAAAAATGTCTTTCAGTGCAGCTTTCTTTTGACTGGGCTCAACTCTTTTGTCGTTATTTGGATGCCTTAGCCGATAGTATGCGACTTTTCCTTTAAAAAAAACGGACAAAACAGTGCCAAGAAATTCCGAAATTTTGTTACCGTGACACGGCTCAGCTCAACTGCCGGGGGTGGTCACACGGCCCCGTCCAGGGCACTGGGGGGGGGGGTTTATCCAGCTCTACATTTCAGTGAAATTAGAGGATGGTTTAACTGAGCTCGATTGTCTTCGCTAAATCGCTTTAGTGAGAACTCACTCTTTTCTACACCGCCTACACTTTCATGACGTACATACGACAACGAGCGATCAAGGTTTTAGCGGCGTTAGGAAATGATCCTTCAGTTAACACCAACAACGCGCCGTGAGAGGTCAATTGCCGGTCATCCTCCTCTGCCCCAATTGTTTTCGTCGTACGCGGCGCATTTTGACGAATGATCACGAATTTCACAATAGCAAGCGTTTAAAATTTACACTAACCGAGAACCCAAACGTCTTTAACCAGTTATGTATGATAATAGAGCTCCATCAGTGCCCTTGCCTGTCCCCCGAGACGGTTTTCGGCTTTCCTAGAGCGCCTTGGCGTGTCGTTTGTGAGTTCTCCCGGTGTCCGAATTAAAACCTAAGCCTTGGGCCGTATGGAGCTGCTGGGCCCGTACCAGGAAGGCCGTACGGGCTTCCCAAGGGGCATGCGGATTGGTTAACAGAATTCTCACATTCCGTTTAAGACCAAAACGTGCCTTTTCATTTGAACTAGCTTCTTCAGGCACACACTGAAGTCACTGGAAACCAACGACACCCATGTGCCACGGGTCTCAGATCGCCTCCCCTGGCGGGTCTGCCGCCACCCCTGCGGAAAGTAAAATAGTCATAGGGTTGACCAAGGGATTTAGGGCCGATGCCGAAAAAATGCCGTCTTTCTCCTGCCCCCCCCCCCTTCCTTGGCGCTTTCGCCGCCCCTCTTAGTGGAGCCCCCCCCCCCCGCTTCTGCAAATTCCGTCTGAGACCCCTGTTATGTGCGACAACTGACGCGTGTTTGTAAACAATGCGCATGGCGTCGGGCGCAGGGGACAGGGATCGACAAACGGGCAAATTTGAGCCTGGCGCCTTGTTTGGCTGCATTCATGCAGCGCGCGTCGGATGATGCAAAACAATTCGTGTTTATTTTTCTCCCATTTTAACGGGTACGACGGTAGGCACTCTGTCCGTAGTTGTGGTTCGCGGGAGTTGCTGAATGAGCACTTTTCCCGGATGGGGCAGATAATATAATTTTTGCCGCTTAGGTCAGGTTTGGTAGATCCCGCAAGAAGGTCGATTTCTGCAGTCCTCAGTAAATTCGTGAACTCGTACTAGTGCAAATTGCCGAGAAAGAGGTTTTTCACAGAGTGCTCGCGATCAAGCGTTGTCTCGCCCGGAGACCTCGCCAAACATATAGTATTCTGCTTTGGGGCAGGGCTTACTCCTGCTAGGTGTGGCTCTCGCAAAATGTAAGAGAACGTCCAGCAATTCCGTGACGGTTTTGTCCCTTTTTATCACCCCCTCCCCCTTGTTACGCTGCCGTGACGGTCGGGTCAGGTCCCTTCAGCTCCTCCTCTGACGATCACACTTAAAAATCACGATTTTACCTAGAGTAAAATTTAATCGTGCCATTCGATCTTTCACGCTTTTAGCTACACTAAAATCTGGAGGAGATAAAAAGGCCTGCCGCAGGCGAAACCAACAAAATTCTGTCGAAAATTTGATAAATATTGTGAAAATCTTGGTGGTCGGCTCCGCTTTATTCCACGATATTTTCTTAAAACACCCACTATTTTCAAGCGACTCTCCCGCAACTAGAGGCAGCCTTAATGGCACAAAACAGTAATGTTTCCCTTTAGTGTAGGCACGCCGAATTCTACATCATCTCGCCGATTCTCTTTGGTCAGTTGAGTGGCTCCAAGATTTCCATATGTAAATCCATTCGCAAACAGCTGTATGCCTCCTATACGTTTGCTTAGCTCTTCACGGAAGAAAACAACTCGTTTTATCATCAAATTTTTATGGTGTTTTGCAAACTTTTTTTTGCGTAAGCGGCCTTCTCCACGGGACGCGCCTGTCGTCGACAATTCGCCCGCCGTCGAAAAACGTGACCTTTAGCGGGGCGGCGTACACGCGCAAACGAGTTCATCTGATAAGAATGTTTTCGTCGCCGATACGCTCAGTTGTCGCGTCGAATCATTCTTTGTTAATGCGATTCTTCTCGGTTTCTCCAAGGTCTCTCGTGCAAAATTCGTGATTTTGTGACCCTCGCTGGCGAGGTCTTGTGACCGTTTCATGGGTACTTTGCGTGCATAATTCAATTGACTCGTCTCTTCTTAACGCGCATTAACAGCGATCATTGTCCATGCTGTTGTGTTATTTCGACTTTTCTCGGTCTCGTGACGTACCGGCCAACCCTGGGCAAGCGGACCTAGCCCGGCCCGTACCCGCCCGGTCCGGCGGGCCCGGCCGTGGACGAGCCCAACAATAATGCTCAAAGCCGGGCCCGGACCCTTAAGGGCACAGGTCCGGCCCGGTGGCCCGGTTGAGGCCCGGCTCCCTCCATAACTAACCGTTTCCTGCAAGCTTTCAAGCAGGTTTTAGCAGAACTTACCTAACATTTTGCTCACTATTATATCGTACTTGTGCTAACTACATACTATTTAGTTAACTAACCCTAGTATAGAATCGAGTCACAATAGTGGACCCTAAACTTGTTTCGAGTTCAAGAGCTCGGGCCGGCCGGGCCTACCCCACGCTCGGCTTGACAAAAGGCCCAACGAGCCCGGGTCGGACCGGGCCTTCGGGTCTACAGGGCCGGGCGGGGTCGGGCCTTGGTTTTGAGGCCCGTTGCCCAGGGCTGATACCGGCCGACAACTACCCACATTGCATTAATTAGCCATTTCACGGCGGTTTAGTGTTCCATGTCTCACCGATAGACCGATCTTCGTTGACGCTTTCGTAATGCAAAATTTTCACAATATGAATAGTGATTCATTTCGTCGTCCCCTCGATAGATCCATTCGCCGAATGTTTACCTCGCCATTTCTCCTTCCGCGTCCTCTCTCTTCGTCGTCGCGCATAATTGCACGTCGGCGGGGAATAATACGTCCCCCATAAAATTCGACTTGAGTGCAAGCACGTGTTTTCTTCTCACACACTATTCGGCGACCCGACGAATGTACTCTGGCGTTAGGCGCTGCGATGGCAAGGACGCGGAGAGGTCACGGGTTTTTGCAACTGTCATCGCTCCGCCGCACAACGCTCCATTTGTCCCGATGCGCGTGCAGATGCGCTGAAGGTCATGCCCCCACGATTTTACACCGTCAATGCGTCGATGGATTTCATCTGCAACAATTTTTCCAGTTATAGAGTGGTTTCCAAATGTTTTCCAGCAGCCACTGTTGCGTGTCGGCTTAGCCACTAATGTTAGGAAGAAATTTGAAACCGAGAATTGCGACCCAAAAAGAGAGGCTTATCGACAGTCATGAACAAAAATTATCCTCCGCTTTGTTCTGCCAAATCAGTTGTGGAAAGCTTGCTTTTAGCTATCTGAGATTGCGGTCCGTCATGCAGTTTTCCCCATGTCTGGTTGGGCAGATGGCTCCTCAAGGCATGGCAATTTAAGGGGGCACGGTTGATGCATAGCTGACCCCTTTTTATGCTATCTTTGACAGAATTCAGGATCGCTTTTGATTGTAATGCAGAAAAATTTTCGGTCAACCTTTGTCCACTTTCAAAGCTCTTACGCCTATTCCTATGCTTTTTTTTGTCACGACACAGCTCAAGGCATGTGGTGGCCGTCCACAAGCCGTTGCGTCACGGTGCACCGCTGCACTTGTTCACGCCGTTGCTGCGAGCGTTTTTCCGCGGCGCCAGCGTAGCCGAACCGCATGTTTTTCGCCGCTGAGGCGCTAATCCGAAGTGATACGGGGCGCCCGCAAAAGTGCACGCCAACGAGTCGCGACCCCCGACGAGGCGGTGGGTAATAATACGGGGCGAACGGCGTAAACAAGCCGCCCGTCGCGTTTCGCGTGTCTTCATGCCAGCCGGTGTGGAGCGTCCCGTGAATTCCACACGCATCAGCGCAGAAGGGATGCGAGTGGATTTCCTAACGGCTCCTGCGCGCGTAGTAAACATGCAGTCGGATCGTTCTTGTTTGGGCAGTGTATGCCGATTGTTATGATCTGATTTACGCCTGTCTCTGTCTTTAGGATGCACTGAAAGTGTTTTTGTTCTTAGCAGAAACGCGTTAATGTTTCGTAAGGGAACTGGTCGGAATTTCCGAAAGTCATGAATATAGTTCGGGCCCTGCGAGAGAAGCTCGATGGACGGATCCCACCAGCCCAACCAAATTTCAGCGCATCTACGCTTGAAATTTACTGTTTTTCTCTCTCTAATTCGGACTTGGGGGTTATTCGGAAGACAATTTCCCCTCCCTTTATTTACGTAATAAGAGAAACTGATTTCAGACGAGGCCTTGCAGCCAACGAGGTTCGGTAGCGCCCTTAAGTCTACTTTAAGGTTAATCTCTGAACCAGACGCCTCTTCTAATTTCCTTCGTAGTCGTTGTGAGAACTCCGTTCCGTTTCGTAAATATCTCCACCTTACCCGGAGAAAAACACTTTTACCCCGTCGTTTCTTTTTCTCATCGGAACGCCCCACCGACCCCTCACCAGGCCCTGCAATACGCGGTCTGCAATCGTCCCAACTTCCTTTCGAGCGGCTGGGCGGACGCCTTGTCAGATTGATACATTGCACCTCCCACAAGGCCCCCAACGTTCCAGCGCCATCTTTGCGTCCTTCGTTGGTTCCCATCACCACTTGATTTTGCCCCGTCCGAGGACCCATTCAGCCGACAAGTATCGCCGGCGGTCGGCCAGCACGGATCGGTGTGGCGTCAGGGCAATTAAAAAGTTTCGGTTCCGCATTGTGCCCACCGCCCGCCGCTGCCCCCTTCTGAAATGAATATACGTCTGCCCCGCTCAAACGCTGTTCTCCCCCTTCAATCAGGTGTTTTCGCCCGCTGCATGTTGACGCCTTAAATAAGCCAGGGCGGAGGATACAATTCGGAAGACCGAGACCGAGACCTGACCCGCCGAGAATCCCGGTCTCGGTCGAGACCGAGACCGAGGGTTAGAATTTACCACGTTCATTTGGAAGCTCCATACGTTCGCTACTAGACGCACAAACTCCAGTAGAATTTCGGCAAGAATTACGCAAAAGCAACTTGACAAGCTAGTTGAGCACGTCTTAATAGGGTTTGAGTGGGAATTTGTTGGTGATTGCGTCAAAATTCGTCGAATTTTTGGCAAAAACAATGAAATATTTTTAACCAAAAAAGCTCCCTGCGGGATGTTTTTCTCATGCCCGAGACCGAGACCGGACTCCACGAGAGCTCCACTCTAGGGGGTGCTTGGGCTAGACGGCTGCTGCCCACATTTTCCAAGATATGGCTGATGCTCTGCTTATCCAGGTACAGATGGTGCAGAGGCGGCATAGGGTCCTACGGCCGTGTTGTTGACTTTGTGTTCACGATGCCATGTCGAGGTCCGGGTCGGGCCAGGGGCCGGTCGCGGGCAGAAGACGATCCAAAGTTCTCCACAATGGATCGTCATTTACCGCAGGGGCATATGCATTTCAGAATGGATCATCAACCTAGCTCATAGGGTTAGTTGTATCCAGGTCTGAAGCAGCCTGCATTCGCGCGTAGGCCAAAACAACGATCATTTCGGAAAACTGTGCTGCCCCGTTATCCATTTTATTGTGGTTAAGTTCCCTCTCCCGACTGCTAAGTCGCTTCTTCCCCACGACCAGGGATGGGGCGGGTACCAGTCCCGGTCCCGTAACCGGTGGTTTTGGTCCTGGTCCCGGTCATCGAAAAAATTCCCCCCATAAAGCATTTTGATCATAAGAATTCATAGTAAATCGGACCAAATTCAACAAGGTTTATTCAACAATTTCTTGCTAACTCAGAAGCCGTATACGTCAGTGTTGCGGATGTCCCGACAGCCGTTTGGCAAAAACAAGTGGAATGCAGGCAAATAGGCGCGAACACAAATGACGCAAATATGCGACAAAAGACCCGGCGGCGTAAACTGGCATGTATTTCCGGTCTTTTACGGCAGCTGGCACTTAATGCAGCTCGAAATCGGACAAAGTACCGGTCCCGGTCCCGGTGTACCGGCGGTTTTGGTCCCGGTACCGATCCCGGTCGTCGAAAAAATTCCGCCCATCCCTGCCCACGACTCGGCGCCGACAGTCT
The DNA here is from genome assembly GCA_020875895.1 of Aphelenchus avenae. Classification (NCBI taxonomy): domain Eukaryota; kingdom Metazoa; phylum Nematoda; class Chromadorea; order Rhabditida; family Aphelenchidae; genus Aphelenchus; species Aphelenchus avenae. The sequence continues at coordinate 383,797 of JNEY01000026.1, read as the reverse complement.
TTGGGAACCCTTCCAGCGGGAAGGTTTTAATGCAATTAGGCCGATGAAATATTGTCCGTTCTCTTCCATCCTTTAACCGAGCCCACATGACATTCTGCCCGGTCACGTCCGCGTTCGTACTCGGCAGTTCCTCGTCCTCGCGTACGTTTAAGGTCTCCGTTTGTAGTCCGTTCAAATGTCGTTTACTTAATGACCGCCTGTGCACCTTGTTTACTTCCGCCAGCGCTCGAGAATCCTCGGCTAAAGCCGGCTATTTGCGGTGCCAAAAGGTACGGCTTCGTGGCATTTAAAGGCTGCATCCGCACGGAACGCTATTAAGAGATTATCGCGGATGTTCTAGAGGAAAACACACATGTTTGCGCGTCCGGAACGGCATAGGGATACGCCCGTTAGCGCTGTGCAGTCCGGGGATGTTTTGAGACTCGTTATGTGATTGCCTTCACCCTCCCCGCTGGCTACACTTTGTCGTTCGTTAGCGGCGAGGCTTCTGTCGTTCCAAGAGCCCGTAGCGGATTCGGGTCAGCTCTTTCAAGCAGAGATGGCGCCGTGTCGTTCTGTACCAGGGCTGGGGATTCGGATTCGGATTCGGAAATTCGGTGGTTTTCGCTTCGATTCGGATTCGGATTCGGTTTGCCAAAATTGGACCGAATTTCCGAATCTTTGCGGCCCGCCCGCAACGTGCAAAACCTGGCCCGCCGCAGGCGATACCAACGAAATTTGACAAATATAGTGAAAAATTCGTCGGTCGGCGCCTAGCGGCGGGCAATTTTATCTAGTGTATGTGTGTTGTGGGCGCAAATGTGTTGGTGTTTTGCACCATGGTTTTGATCATAATTAAAACTTGCTGCTTCGGATTCGGATTCGGAAATTCGGAAATTCGGAGGTTTGTGCTTCGGATTCGATTCGGATTCGGTTTTGATTTCAAACGTTGCTTCGGATTCGGATTCGGATTCGGTTTTATTTTTGAAAGTCCCCAGCCCTGTTCTGTACCGTATTGCAGTATTTCAGGGCCATACCCGATGGTACCATGCCCCCAAACTCCTCGATCGGGGCAAAGTTAAGGTGGCCCCTAAAATGTGTACGGTTCGAGAGGGCGGGTTGGTGGAGGAGAGGATGTCTCTGCTTTCGTATACTCCCGCGAGGTTTTTCGTTCGTGAAAATCCCAACATCCGTACATAAAATATAGGAGATTTTGGGGTTTTTTTGGGGGAAGCCGTCCTTCAGAGATCTACTAAACCCTCCTTTCGCATGTCCAGTCCGTGTACGAGGAGGAGCTCTCTGTCGTCATGCAAGCGGTCTAGACGAAGAAAGATTCAGATTGATCGATCGTCTTTCCCGAATCTGTTCTCATCACGCGTCCCGGGAAATCAGAGCTCCTTCCGAATAGGAATCATGATATTAACGCGTCGCGAATCAAAATATGCGCCGTTATGAAAATATACCATTTGCCGTTCACTTTTAGGCAGTACATTTACTTCTCCGACGAATCATCTGCACTACCGAGATGACGCGCCACAACTTCGGCCACTACATGAAGGTGATCACGGTGTTCATCGCGATTGCCACCGTCATCCTCTCAGTCGTCAGCGTCGCGGCGCTGTTCTGGACGTCGCATCGTGATGGCCTCGCGGTGATGCTCCTGCCGTGCGTGATCCTCCTCATCCTGCTCTGCCTGCTCTCGCGACGCATCGACTCGGTGCTTCGGCGCCAGCAGCAGCAACACGTAAGCCTGAGAATGATGTTAAACATGCAGATAAGGTGGGTGTAAATTGGACGGAGCCAAGGCCTAGACATCCAATTAATATAATTAACAATAAAATATACAAATAAATTAATTAATATAATATAAAATTAATATAAATAATAAATATAATACAATAATAATTTTAGAACAAATATAAATTAAATAAACAGACTATGCTCTCGTTTAAATGCCTAGGGCTAAGCGAGAGCCACAAATTAAGCTTGAACCGTGGAACGTCTCAGACTCAATAAAAGCCTAGCTGTAAGCATGCGTAAAAGTTGACTTGGCGGGCCGTATCGTACCGTTTCCTGCTCCGTACAGCTTTCCGTTTAACGGCACGAGGTACGGCACGGAAGTGAACTCCAAACGAGGCCATACTCCGTTCCATACATGTACGGAACGGAGCACGGCACGGCCCAAATACAGACGCCGTTCCGGGCCGTTTTATTGGAGAACGGCACGGAAAACGGACGTTTCTACGCCGTTTCGGATGTTTGAGACTAAGCTGATACTGACTGATACTTGGCCCGATCGTAAGCAGAGATGCGACGTCGAGGAGCGTTTTGTTTGAGTTTTAGCCTGGGCTGGATTGAACTTCATCGGATGCTAAGTCTCAGCCCAAACTTGCGAGTAAATTCGGACGGCTTTGCGAAGCCTTAGCCTAAGGCTCCACCGCGCATGGCTATAAACCAGACCGAAACTCAGCTCTGAAGTTGACCTTGACTCTAGTTGTACTAATGGATCGACACTTTTTCTAGTTCCACTAACTTATTTGCTTTAGCAACGCTACGTCGAGACGCACCTGCCGGCGAATGTGATCACGCCGAATAACTATCAGCCCGGACGGATCATCACCGAGAAGGAGGCCAGCTATGCCAAGGATCTTGCCGCGCAGGCCGCCACTTCGCAGCAGAGCGGCGTCGTCAGCGAGGCCCTGATGCCGCAGGTGAGCAGGGGTCCATGGCTTTGACCGAGAGGCATGCCCAAGCATTTTCTTCCTGAGTACGAGAACTATAACCAGGACCGGACCTAGCAAGTCAGGACTATAAGACCAGGACCAGTGTCCACATGTTCAGAAATTTCTTTTGACGGCCAGGACCAGGACCTAGACCCGCAGGGTCTACAAGACCAGGATCGGACCAGGGTTGCCCTCCCCTGGACCGAGGATAGCTCTAGGCTCTGGCTTTTTGGCATGCTCCTTCTTAATTTACCTTCACTAGAGGCTAGGTAAGAATACATCGTTCTTCATGCTGATTTCGGAGCTTATTCCCCAGAATGTATCTAAAGTGCAATGCGTTTTTTATTGTTCATTATGTTTAAGAATTGAATTAAAAATTGATTATGGATTCATACACTGGGAGGAATAAGGGAGTTAGCCCTGAAATTGAGGAATTTACAGTCCTGATGAGGTCTAAAACCGAGGCGCAGTGGCGCGTTTCATCCCCATTAGAACGGTGATACTTGCTACAAAGGGCGAAAGGCTTCCCAGAGCAGAGTCCGGTCCGGTCCCTTTTATGGTTTTTATGGTATGATGGTTTTCCATTCAGACGCCGCCGCCGCGGTACGACGAGACCGCCGCAGCGACGCACGTGCCGCCGCAGTACGTCTTCCCGGAAGCGCCGCAGACGCAGCAGAGCAATCCGGAGAACATTCCGTGAAGGCCACCAAAACGGACCGCTTCATTTACCTCCCATCCTCCGATATGTACATACAATCTGCGAAATCCGTCCAATTCCACTACCAGTCGTAGCTCGACAGTTTTGTTCATCATTAAGCTAAGTGTGTAAATATTGCGTGCATAATCCGCATTTTTCGGAATTGGTACTGTGAAAAAAACGAATGAATCTTGTGTAGAGTTCCATCTCTTACTAAATAAACTTGCGTTCGATTTGAGTTATAGCGAGTACTCCGAGTGTCGTGGTCTTCTAAGGCGGAACGGAAAGGCGCTGAAACGAAAATAACCGAATGACGATAACATTTTTATCTTCTCACGCCGTTCGACGCGAACCGCTAGCTCAACGTTTGCTCATGTTTTGAGAATGCTTCAATAGAGCGGCTTTAATGCCACCGCATCGCGCTAGAGATTGTGGAGGAAAGGGTACGAAACATACACACATGCGCGAAGTTCGAACCAAAAAGGTTCCATAAAGTCCACATTTGGGCCTTCCAACGGTGGGAATTTCCCATTTCTGTATTCCAACGCTAAGTTGAAACAAAGTAAGAAGGAGAAGTCGCCGACTAGCTATCGGCGGGCGTTTGCCCTAGACAAAGCTGCGAAACAGTGACCATCTTTGGTCCCAATGCACAGAGAGGTGACGGCGAATTCTCCGAAGTGTGTCGATGGCGAAGAGCCACCCGGGCGAATTCAAGTTTCTTCATAAAATTGACATGGACCCGGCAAAAGTCTGCGCGAATTCATTTAATCGGCGATAGTATTAATAATTAACAATATATTTACATATCCGCCGCGGCCACACTCGTTAAACAACGGTTGGCTCATCGGAATTTACCCGTTCAGAATCCGGAACATAGTACGCTTCGCCGCCAATGCTTCGCGCTCGTTCGAGCATCGAGAATGCTCTAAACGAGCGATCAAAATGTCACTGTCACAAAATGGCGCACAAATGTGTAAAATGTCAAATGAGTCGAAGCGATCGGACAAACGTTGATAAATCATGTTTCGTGGAATTCTTCGACGCTAGCCCAGCGTGAACGACGTTAAACGGCGGCGACATTTGATTCGAAAATGTTAATGCAGACGCACTCGTCGAGCGCTAGAAGCAATACTTAAGCGTAAGAATGACGTGCCGCCATCATTTTGAGCAATCGCTAGAATGCGAAGCCTTCTCCTTTTCTCATTAGCCTTCGGGCTGGCCTACTCGGCCGTCTTCCAGACGCCCGTCAAGCGAGTCGAAGGGCTCGGCGCAAAGCTCAGGAGAGAAGGTAAGTCGCGTGCGCCGACAGGCTTGGGACCGAGCTTCGAATTCGGAAAACTGTAATTAATGCAGACGCATTATTACTTCGGTTATTCGAATAAAGCGAAAGTTGAATTTTCGGAAATTTTACGTTAGACGAATTTAAAATTAGGTATTTTAATTTTAAAAAATTAGTTAATTATTTATTTTATATATCACGTTCTTTTTTAATTTTTACAAACTGTAAATTTACGCCGCTAGACGCCAACCGACCGGTCTTTGCCCTTTTTCGGTCAATATTTTTCGCAGTTTTCCGCGGCGTCGTCTTCGAAACGCAATGCTTTGATAGGGGCAGTTCCCCTAAACACTTGGTCAGTCCATAGTACTTGCAGGAGCGCTGCGGCGATCCGGCTCAAACGGAACCGACATTCAGCACGTCACCGACCTGAATGACATCAGATACACAGCGGAGATCTCCATCGGTAGGTCGATTTTTCCTGGTACAAACAAACTCGGCGAGGACATGCAGCATACATAAGCCCGCAGTCAAGCTAAGATGCATTCTTGCAGGCGCTATCTAGTAGCGCGCTGCAGAAATATAGTAGGACTACGCTACATGCAGTAAAAGGGAGCGTCCAGCAATTCGGAATCCAGCCCGCTCCAGCAGGCGCCGCCTAAATTTTTTAGGGGCTTCTTGAGGCAATTTGAAGGTCGGGGTCGGCTGCCGACCCCCCCCCCCCCCCCACGGGATGATTTTCTTATTTAAAATGCACTAGTACGGCAGTACGGTACGGCCGCACTACGGCCGTACCGTATTATACGGTACGGAGAGGGTCAGTACGGTACGGAGTACGGTACGGTGGGTGTCGCGTCTAAGTATAGCTTACAGCACAGCTGTAATTCATGCGGTCCAGCCATGTGAATCTAGGGACTCCGCCGCAGACGTTCACCGTCATTCTGGACACCGGTTCCGGCGATCTGTGGGTGCCGAATACGCAGTGCCACTACGCCGAGAAATGTGCAGGCGTACGCGGGCGTTTCGCACGCGAAGAGCAGTGCACCGGACTGGTGGCCTTCGACGGCAGCGCCTCGTCGACGTACCGCAAAGACGGTCACCACTGGGAGATCCGCTACGGCACGGGCAGTTCCGCCGGGTTCGCGGGCGTCGACACCGTCCGGGTAATTGACGCAACAGGGCTGTGTGTATTAGAGATAGACATTTACCCCCCGTGCCGTACCCGTACCCGTGCTGGACCCCCCCCC
>JNEY01000026.1:363061-377571 GCA_020875895.1 Aphelenchus avenae | reverse complement strand
TGACCCCCCCCCGTGCCGTACCCGTACCCGTATTTTTACGGGTACGGGTACGGGTACGGGCCGTAGTACGGCACGGCTGTCGATCTCTAGTGTGTATATCAAATTATGAGCCAAGTCCGAGACCAAACCAGGGCTCGGAATGGGCCAGACCGAGTCGGACGCGGACGGTCCTAAATTTTTGGGCCCGTCTCGGGCCGGGCCTAGACTCAGGCCCGACCCGGGCCGGCCCGCGTCTAGTCTACGCCAAATTCAGTCTGCAGAAAGCTCAGCAGCTTAAAAGGGCAGACTTCTGGCATCTAGAAGAAGTACCAAAGGGGTACCAAGGCAATTTTTCCCTTTAAAAGAAGAAACATTGCTTGAAGGCCCGGGCCCAAAATCTAGGGCCCGGGCCGGGGCCGCCAAAGTCGCGCCCCTTCCGAACTCTGGTTCAAACCGAGCTTCATTGCGACGGTTTCTCCGTTCACGTAGCCGTGCAATACGGTCCTGCTTGATGATGTTGGCGTGGTTCACTTTAGTGTTCGGGGTATTACCGCCAGTAGTTAGTCGACTTGTCGGAATTTTTTTTGCTAACATTAACATTTTGGTCACTTTTTGAAGGAGCAGGAAGTCTCGAAAAACGCCAACCCCGTGTGGAGCCCGTTGACGGAATCGCGAGTTTCGACGGTTTTCCCTGTCTGAATTCCGGAAAATGTCTGAGTTCCGACATTCCGAACGCATATGAAAAGGCCGCGTGTACGATAAGATATACGTAGACGCCCCGTACCGTATTCCGTACCGTACCGCAATTCCGTATCGTATTCTACGGTACGGCGTGCGGTACGGCGCAGGGCCAATACGGGTTCCCGTACCGTACCCTACTGGTGCAGTACGGGGTACGGTACGGCAACATTCTCTGGCTAAAAATGCACTAGTACGGGCCGTACCGTACTCCCTACCGTTCGGTACGGTACGGAGCATGGTACGAGGGTACCAGTACGGTACGGGGGGTTCCGCGTCTAAGACTACGATAAGAAACCTGCACAATGCCGTACGATGTCCGACAAAATTCGGATGTCTTCCAAAGGTCGACCACTTTCAGATGGGCGACAACGGCTCACTGGCGATTCCGAACGTGGTCTTCGGTCAGGCGACGTGCCTGGCCACGTTTATCGGAAGAACGAAGACGAACGGCATCCTCGGGCTGTACCCTGGTCCGTCCCGCATGGGCCAAGGGAAAACTGTTCTGGACTACGCCGTCGACGAAGGCGTCCTCGAAGAGCCGGTGTTCACTGCGTGGTTCGAGGAAAAAGGTGAACGGGAACTTGTGCGAACCTTGGAGAGCGGCCAGAAATTACGTCACAATGACATTCGCGGGGGGGGGGAGGGGAAGGGCCTGCGGGTAGAGTGACTAAAAGTGTACCTAGATGGGCGTACCTAACTCTAGACTTCGGCGCTGACCCCCCCCCCCCGTCCCGTTCACCCATCCCGTTTTTAACGGCAGAACGGGACGGGACGGCCCGTCTAAACGGGACGGGTGCCGAAGTCTACCTTACTCCGTAAGTGTACCGTACGGCGTGCCATATTCTACGGTACGGGGTACGGTACGGCGCTGGTCCAGTACCGACAGCACGTACCGTGCTCCGTACCGTACTATACGGTACGGAGTACGGTACGGGGGGAGTCAGTACGGTACGGAGTACGGTACGGGGGAGAGTCAATACGGTACGGAGTACGGTACGGGGGGAGTCAGTACGGTACGGAGTACGGTACGGGAGGAGAGTCAGTACGGTACGATGTACGGTACGGGGGGAGTCAGTGCGGTACGGAGGGTGTCAGTTCGGTACGGTGCACGGTACGGTTATTGATTGTCGATCCTTAATCGTTATCAGGCTAAAACCGCATTAGTACGCGCCGACAGTTTCTTTTTTTGTGCAAGCACTGGATACGAAACTTGTACGTTGTCCTGCAGTTTAAGCCTAAGTGTGCGTTTAGGCGCGGGAAGCCACGAACGAGCGGGCGTCTTCACATTCGGCGGCGTAGACACCGACCACTGCGGGCCTGTCATGGACTACCGTCCCATTAAGAAGGCCACCCTTCCTGACGGCACGACGAGCTATGCGTGGTGGCTCTTCGACGTCGAGAGCTTTTCGCTGGGAAACGAGACTACTACTCAATCATGGTTAGCGGAGCCTTCTCGCTACAGATCATACTTGAGACATAATTTGGGAATTGTATAAATCTGGGGGTTTTTGAAGTTTTAAAATATGGTTATTTGGAAAACTAAATTTTAAATTTGAATAATATTAAAAAAACAATAATTAAAAAATAATTGGAACCTTATATGGAAATTTGGAAATTTAAATTTGGTTCATTTTCGCATTTGGTTTTTTCGGTCCCTCATGTGTGCGCTCGACGTGTCGCAATTTAGGAACGCGATCTCTGACACTGGGTCGTCGCTCATCCTCGGACCACCCGACGCCGTGGAACCATTCGCGAGGGCGGTTGGCGCTCAAGGCCCGGATGGACATGTAAGGAATACTCACTGTCTTGTGTTAGCGGAGTCGGCGATTCAAGGTAGGCCCAAAGAGACCTAATAGAGACCGTCTTAAGGTCTTTCCATCCAGAAGATTCGTCATACGACGGCGGTGCTTTCTGACGTTTTGGTTTAAAGTTCTATATTTTATTCGTAGTTCCCAACTTTATTTTCCCCGCCGGACAGATGGAAAAATTCAGTTGCCTAAACGCTGGTGTTTTTGATGAAACCATGACGAATCTTGCGCGTTCTGGGCTTTGCGCAATTGATGCGCCTTGGCTTTAAAGACCTCGCGAGCACGTAAATACAGTATTTCCTCGAATATTCGCCTTCGAACAATTCCACTTTCCCCACTCCACAAATTGTCGCAGCCACCTAGGGTAGGCGGGCGCCAAAACTAATGTCCTGGTTTGATAAATAACGATGAAACAAGATTTTTCAGGGCCCTGGATCGCCTCGCTGATGAGAAACAAACTTTAAAATATTATTAAAAAATAATAATTAATAATAAATAAATAATAATACATAATAAAATAAATAAACAATAATAAATATAACTAATAATTAAATAATTCCCCAGGGGAGTTATTCGAGGACATACGGTAGTCGTGACGCCTCACGCGGTCAACGACTTTTTTTTACGATTCTAGGGGGTATACGCGATCGACTGTAACGCCACCTTCGAGCCGTTCGTCGTCAAAATTGGCGGAAAGGAGTACCCCATCGACCACAAGCAACTCATCATCCAAGACGGAGACGGCTGCACGTTTGGGATTGGCGCCGTGGAACTGCCGGACGGCGTCGACTGGAATCTCGGCGACCCGTGGGTGCGTGCCTACTGCCAGGTGCACGACCTTGGAAAGAAGCGCATCGGATTCGCCAAGGCGAACCCGTGAAACTGACGGAATTGCTTGCGGTTAAATTGTTGGCTTAATAAAGACTTTGGCATGTGTCTTAGTGGACAGAGCTTATCCATACAGGCTCCGTGGCAAATAAGGGTGCGGTGGAGGGACACAAATTAGCCCCCCACCCTACCTAGTGACAGGGCCGTAGCTGTAGACAGTGGCGTATTTAGGGGGCGCGCAGAATGCCCCCCCCCCCTCGAGCCGGGCCGAAGGCCCGCGAGGGGTAAGGGTGGCCAAGGCAAATTTTTCATTTAGGTAGGTAATTCGCGCTTGTTTCAATGGTCTGGACCATTTTTCCACGAATTATTTTGCCTCGCAAGCCTAAAAATTGCTCTAGCGGCGCCTGCGGCGGGCTAATTTTTGGCTGCAATGGTTAAATTTTAGACAAAGTTTTCCAACAGAAGCACATAAATTGGACTCACGACGGGCTATTTTAGGCTAATGCACTCGGAAACAATACTTCAAAGCCATTATAGGAGCAAAGATCCGTCAACTGGAAAAGTACCAAAGGGGGGCCTAGCTACGCCACTGGCTGTAGAAATGGTTTATTCGACCTCTACATTGTAAGGTAGCCGTAAAGATAAGGCCCTCCGCAGCCGACGCCTGCAAAATTTGGTAAAAGAATGGCCATATAGTGACTGTCCGAGACTCTCGGTTTTTCGAGACCGAGACCGAGGCTCGGTCCCAGCCCTGCTACGGGGAGCGGGGGGGGGGGGGGGGAATGACTATGTTGACTCACCTCACACCAACGGGGTCAGCAAGGCGTGTTGTTCGGCACAGAGGCACTGACGGGGAAAAACGCGTACATCTAGCGGTAATGGACGCTGCTAGCCGATGAAGTATCGAATTTTTTCCCAGAATTTTCGATAGCGGGCATGAAATGAGCATAAAAATGCCAATTTTAACATTATTTTAGTGATCTGAGGTCATTTTGGCTTTTTTTACTCATTTTAGGGAATCCTGCCAACGGACGACCCTATTTGCGGTCACACCGACCCTCACAGGCATCACAACGCATGGATAAGGAGAATAGCCGGCAGACGTGTGCATCAGGGATGGTGACTCTCCAAAAAAATACAGAGTCCGAATCCGAAGCATCCTCCAAATTCAAAACCGAATCCGAATCCAAATCCGAAGCAAAACGACCGAGTTTCCGATTTTCCAACTCCAAATCCGATTTTTCGAAGCTTGCTTTAATGACGACCAAAACCATGGAGTAAACACCCAATGCATGCGTTAAATCAGGTCAACATTGCTATAAAGAAACAGTAATCGCTGAAGGGTGTTGTCGCTGAGTCTCAGGCGGGCGGCCATCAGATAAGATGGCTGATGCGCCGGATCGGATTCCACACCAATTCCACCAATCGGAGGTGCCGCAAAGTACTGCCGAGCCAGCCAGCACAGTACGGGGAAACGGTCCATTTGCACCTTGCACCCATTCATACTTAGTTTCCACCAAAAGATTCGGAAAGTCGGTCCAATTTTCGCAAACCGAATCCAATTCCGAATCCGAAGCAAAATGACCGATTTTCCAAATCCAAATCCGAATCCAAATCCGCATCCCTGGTGTGCATTGCGTTAGGGGTTTGCGGACGCTGCTCGGACATTTTGACGAAATTTACCAATATTTTTAGCCTCTACCCGCGGCCACCCGGGCCGGGCTAGGCTACAAAAACTGCGGGCCTAGGGCCCGGTTGCACTTGGTTAGACTCAGCGGTGCAAACGTTTCGCAATCTTGCACAACACTCTACTGCACTGTGTGATTTCGACTTTGTGACCTACTCATAGACGATCTGCGATACGCACCTTTTTCGCAATAAAAACGACAGTTAATTGCCTCATTCTCGTGAGTCATCGGCGGGAGGTGCGGTCCGCAACAGTCGAGTTCCGTTTTCCCATGCGCTTTTGGACGTTCTGCCGAGCCGGAAGAGAGGTGTGGCCCGCGTAACAAGCGCGATTCGGGCTTAAGAAATGCTTTTCGGCCTTTATCGGCTCAGAAGGGTGCGTCAAAGTTGTCCCGGAAAACGCTATTCTTAAGCAGCACGCATCGACTAATACGCCACCCATCAGGGCTCTCAACTCCAAAACCGCGATTCCGGGCCCGACAGGTGAAATACCGGGGGTAAATCCGGGGGTTAGGGTAAAATTCCGGGGGTATCTATCTAGATGTTTCCTAAATGCTTTAAGCTTTTTATTGACGTTTCATAACCATGCCGATGATCAATTAGGCGCTGTATTTCGCGACCCGCACGTGCAGTTTTCAACAAATCGCCACAACAGAAATGTCGTAAAGGGAAAGCCCATCGCAGGCGATGCGGCGCGCAGTTGAAAAGGGTAACAAGGCCGTGACAATTTAAGCCAGAGGCAAAAAAGGTGAATTTAACCCCGGATTTTACCTATGAAAATCCGGGGCAAACGGTCAAAATCCGGGGGTACCCCCGGAATTCCGGGGGTGTTTGAGACCCCTGCCACCCATTTGTGCGCCATCAAAGTCTTCAACTTTCCTGCGATTCTTCGAGCGAATCAAACAACGACGTCCACCTCTGCGAAAGTATTGTTCGCGGCGTTCGTTGTGTGCTGCGTTCTCGCCGAGTCTTGCGGAGCCGTCAGCTGTCTCTGGACGGGTATGGACATAGAAAAACATTCTGCTAGTTACCGGCTTTTTGTTAACCGTCTAGAGCGGGGATCTATTGGGTGGGGCGGTCTAAAAGGCGGGAGTTTCTACGACTGAAAATTTTCGGTCCTAAGCCTAGGGCAATTCAAAAGTTTTGGCAAATTTCAACCAAAATCGGCCAAAAATTAATCAAATTTGACAATTTCTTACGGTTTTTTTCGGTATTTTGGTACAAACACGCATTAATATACCTTGTGAGCCTTGAAAGAGGTAGGCAGGACGTTCTAAGGGGGGAGGATTTATTAGATAAAGCCCGGTATAATCATGTTTGTTAAGAGGCTAGTATTGGCTTGTTGAGGACGGCGAAAACGCTAAGGACCACAAGCCCATGGTCAAGAGCGTGACGGTTAATGATCTTGTACTACTTCCTCTTGTTCTCTCCCGACAAGCCCTTTTATAGGTTCCGATGAGGACGAGCTTCTTTAGTAACGCTCAACGTTTTGACCGATGGGATATGAGGAAGTGGAGCGGGATTTTTCCCGATGGGAGAAGGGAATTTGTAGCAAAATGTGGCAAAGCAGAACGTCGACTGGTAATGCTGCATTTGACTCAACATTTTGACGGACCCCAAAATCCTATCCAAGTTCATATATGAATAGATAACGACGACGCAAGCATTCTGAGTCATTAATCGAGCGAGATGGATGCAAAACAAAAAAGTTATGAGCATTTACAATTTTGAGATTTTTTAAAATGGGTCAATCGAAATACTATTTCCTGGGGAATAAATTAACAAAAATACGGTAATTAGCCTTGAAATTCTGCCTGAATACCTCCCCGGAAACCGAGCTTCCTTGACACTTTCCAGACTTTGACGGCAAGGAGTCGAAGGTTAACTGCACGAACGCGGCCAACAAGTACTGCTTCAAAGCGGACGTGAAGTTCGACGGCAAAAATCTTAAGGCCAAGTAAGAAGCAGCATGTACACATTCAAGTCCAAAGCATGACATGCATGCGTTTTCTGTTATCTGGTTGCCGTTATTATATAATATTTAATTAACATCGCCGAACAAAAAAATAATTAATTTAATTAATTACATTTAATTTCTAACGAAAATTAAAATTAAAAAATTGCTCGAACTTACAAAAGCGGAAAATATATATTGCCTTAAAATAGCCAACGAATTGCCGACGATTTAAGGGGCTGCTCCGGGGAAGCGCACTACGGCATCAGTTATGCGGAGTCGTCGACGATGGAGCTCGACTGTACGAAGAACGGAGACAACGGCAATACGAACAACCCGCTCTTTCAAGGCAGTGTGAACTGCTGCTCCGACAAGGACTACTGCAATTCCGCCGGTCGCATTGGGGTCGGCTTCGGCCTCGTCACAGTCGCCATCGCGTCGCTGGTGGCGAAAGCAGTGAGCTAGTGCCAGTTTTAAGATTGCCCGCATACTTCCCGCTTTGTTATACATTTGCATTGTTGTGTTAAAACCCTGTTGCCTCAGGATAAACTTCTGGTGGTTCGTTTTCAGGTACTAAAAAATCCAAAAGTTCCAAGTTCCGAGTAAACACTCAAATCCGGAACTAACGCCGTATACTAGACTTAGACGCGACCCCCACCCCCCCCCCGTACCGTACTCCATACCGTAGAATTCGGTACGGAGTACGGTACGGGTGTCAGGTCCAGTACGGTACGGAGTACGGCATGATTTTCAAGCTAAAAATGAACTAATTCCGAAATCAAGTTGGGGCGGGAATAGTGCATTCTTACCCGCCTGGGAACCGGGCAACATCTGTGAACCGGTGGGATCGTCGGAGAACTTGCGTGGGGAACGTAGAGGAACGCCTGAGAACCCAGAGAACGTCTTAGAAGGGACTGTCCAGAAAGTATGTGAACTCACAAAGCGATTTTCGGACACCCCTTCCCCGGATGTGAACAGTTGTGAACAGCGGCTCGAACCCCCTCCCCTCCCCTGTATGTTCACAAAAATTTCAGGTCACTATATGCAGTGCAAATTCCGGAGTTTTGAGTCTTTACGTAGAACAACATTATTCTCGTTTGCTGAAAGTAACCGCGGTGAGTTGTCATGATTAGATACCGAATACAGTAGTGAAAGTTTAGGTTACAGCCCGCAAATGCAATGAAAATAGTGTCTGTCGGCGCCTGCGTCGAGCGTTCTTAATGCCTCCTGGTGTTCACGTGAACAGCTGATGGCACCCCCTCCCCCTCTGTGAACAACTGTGAACAATTCGTTGACTCTCCCTCCCCCCATGTGAGGTTCACATACTTTCTGCAGGCTCCCGAAGAAGTGGAATCGTCGAGTCGGGCTTTCCGGCAAGTCGCTAACGTAAATTTTTAGTGTTCGCGTTATAGAGAGTTCCCAGAAGAGCGTTACACAGGTGTTACGGAGTAGGGGTGGGGTAGAAAATGGCTCGCGGTACAAATTTTCAGGAAGCGCTCTTAGCAAGGCCCTAGGTTTCGCAGACTTCCAGGAAACTCTATTTGTACGGTGTGATTTCGACTTTGCAACCTGCTCATAGCCGGTCTGCGGTACGTACCTTTTTGCGCAATAAAAACGATTTTTAATTGTCTCATTGACGTGAATCACCGGCGGGAGCTGCGGCCCGCTACACTCGAGTTCCGTTTTCCCATGCGCTTTTGGTCGTCGCTCCGACGGAAGGGAGGTGTGCCCCGCGTAACAAGAGCGATTCGGGCTGAATGAATGCTTTTTGGGCCTTATCAATGCACATGGGTGTGATAAAGTGGTCTAAGAAACGGTCTTTATTAGCGGAACGCATCGACGAATTCGCCACACACTTGAGCCCCATCAGAGTCTTCAGATCTTCCCTGCTTATTCAGTAAAAGAAGAACGATGTCCACCTCTACGAAAGCATTGCTCGCAGCGTTCGTTGTATGCTGCATTCTCGCAGAGTCTTACGGCATCAGCTGCTTCTGGACGGGTATGACGGAAGGCAAACAATAATTTTTTCCGAATTTTTGAAAGGAAAACCTTTGACCGTACGGAAGGTTTACCCGAAGACAAAACAAAATTTCTCTTAAAATTGCACGCTTTGTGCGATTCCTTAAAGCGGGTGGGGGACAACGCGAGTCTCACATGAATTTTAAAAAATTAAATTAAAATAATTAAATATAATTATAATGATAAACCTTTTTATGCAATAAAATTACAGTATAATCAAAATAAATGTAAGTACTTTAAATAATTTATACCCGTTAATTTTTTAAATTCTTTTCTCTTACTAATTTTTGGTCATTTTAACCATTTATAGCCTCACTGGCTAAAAATTGCGCATGCGGCGGGCTACTTTAGGTTAAAACTGAAACAAAACACTTCAAAGACGGTTGAAGGGCAAATAAAAATCCGGGTTGCAGAAAAATGCCCGAGTGGAAACCAAGACATTTTTGGCGTCGGTCAAGCCCGACTTCTGATTCGTCAGAAGTCTTAACAACCACCGTGAATTAATCGACAACTGGTACCCTTTTCAGACCCAGACGGCAAGGAGCAGAAGGTGAACTGCACGTCGGTCAGCAAATTCTGCGTCAAAGCGTCGGAAACGCTGGCCG
The DNA here is from genome assembly GCA_020875895.1 of Aphelenchus avenae. NCBI lineage: Eukaryota > Metazoa > Nematoda > Chromadorea > Rhabditida > Aphelenchidae > Aphelenchus > Aphelenchus avenae. The sequence goes on along the minus strand of JNEY01000026.1, from coordinate 367,951 downwards.
GCAAAGAGTTTAAGAACGTCAAGTAAGCAAAGCAATATACCTCAGAAATGCTTTTATTACGGAGAAAATTAGCAGAGGAAAATAGCAAGAAAAAATAAATAATAATTTACAATTTTGGCTAAAAAATCAAAATCAATAGAGAATAAAAATTTAAGCAAAATAAAATAATTTTTTACTAATAACATAGATCGTAAAACAGTAAAAACATAAGAAAAACTAGTGGTAAAAAACGGAGTAATTTTCCTGCGGTAGAATTGAACTTTTGGCGCAGATAAATATGTAAATATAAATGTAATAATATAATAATGATATACTAATAAAAATTTAACAATAATATAAATAATATATATATATGTATAAAATAAATATATATACAACATGCGGAATGTGTAAAAGAAAAACGGCCAGCTCAACTAACGCTTTTAGGGGCTGTGCCGGGAACTCGACGTACGCACCAAGTTTGGGCGGCTCTTTTGGGGCACTCCTGGTCAATTGTACGAAGGACGGCGACGTCAACGGAAACGGCATGGTAGTTTTTTCAGCAAGTAGTGCTATTACGGGCGAGTCGAATTTTTTTGGCACGGCTGACTCGCTGGAGAAAAAAAGTATAAGCATTCGCGGCTGAAGACGTAGGCCGTACGTCCGTACGACCGTACTACGGTACGGGCCGCACCGTATTCCGCATCGTATTTATGGGACGGAGTGCGGCATGGCATCGATCTCGTACGGGTTTCCGTGCCGTACCGTACTGTCACAGTACGGAGTACGGTACGGCATAATTTCTTGGCCAAAAATGTACTAGTACGGGCCGTAGTACGGCTTTAATATGGTCCGTACCGTACTCCGTGCCGTATTCTACGGTACAGAGTACGGTACGGGGAGCTCAGTACGGTACGGAGTGCGGTACGGCATCATTCCTTGGCCAAAAATGTACTAGTACGGACCGCAGTACGGCTTTAATATGGTCCGTACCGTACTCCGTGCCGTATTCTACGGTACAGAGTACGGTACGGGGTGCTCAGTACGGTACGGAGTGCGGTACGGGGGTGTCGCGTCTAAGTCTAGGCTGAAGTAACCCGTTCCTTCAGTCCTCAAGCTGCTGCTCGGACAAGGACTACTGCAATTCCGCCGGTCGCAGTGGAATCGCGCTCGGGCTTCTCTCGGTCGTCGTCACGTCGCCGATGACGAAGCCCGTATTATTGGGCGAACTTTGAACGTCTTTGCATATTTAAACTGTTTCATTCATAGTTTAAGCGATAAAACCAATAAAATGAATTGTTTCGCTAGTAGCAGTAGCAAGAAAAGCATAGCATTTTGTCATGTTGTCGAGACCACACATGGACGTGGGCCTTGGGCTTTGGGCTCGGCCCAGTCCGGGCCGGGCCTCAGATAATCTCCGAGACCTGGGCATGGGCCCAGGTTTCGGCCCAAAAGCCCAAAGTAACATAGAAATTTCTGGCGAACGTGCATGCAGCTGCTGCGTCCCAAGCTGCTTATTACTCCATCACGAGAGAACCTCTTTCCGGACACAGTTTCGAAGCTCATGTTGGCTAAGCACTATCAGCTTTTGATAAACCTTGTTGATGTTTACGTATGAACGCAGAACGTCAAAATTGACTTTTTCCTACGACCCAAAAGCCCAAGCCTAGGGACCAGGGCCAAGCCCAGGGTGGGCCGGGCCTGGGCCGATGTGGCTGGACCCGGCCTGGGCCTGGGCCCGGGGTGGGCCCACGTCCATGTATAGTCGAGACGAGCGTTGAGCTAAACGGACTGACAGGGTTGACGTAGGTTTTCTTTCCGTGTTTTTTTTTACCGGAAAGAAAACGGGAAAACCCGTTTTTTTACCGAGGCCTAGGTTTTTTCCCGACGACGGAAAAAAATCGTGCCGTATTTCGGTCAAAAAAAGCAATCGTGGCTGTCTAGAATCGTATTTTTTTGCGAAAACATAGCGTATTTTGCAAGTTTCATTCATAAAAAAACCACAATGTTCCTTAATATCCCTCAAAAAAAACGCTTCAGCTAGCATTAAATGTGCACAGAAGGCGCAGTATTTAGCGCACACTCCACGGACATAAGGGGGACCCCTTGGTTTTGTCTCGAAAATGCCGAAACTCCCTATGAAATGTCTGGAAGCGGCCTGTTGCAGGCGACAATTGCGGAATTTTATGCAAAATTTCGACGAATATAGAGAAAATTTGCAGTGGAGGCGCCTACCCCGGTCGATTTGTCTACCGACCCGGCCTGAGTCGGGCCGGCCCAGGTCGGGCCCGGCCTTAAAGCAATTTTTCTTTTTTTCAGTTACGGAAATATTCCCTTGGTCCCCCCCCCCTTTGGTACTTTTTCTAGACGCCAGAATTCTGCCCTTCTAAGCTACTTATAGGTTACTGCAGAGAATATTCGCAACTAATAAAGACGCATTGGAGGATGAGGCAAAACTGGGTCATAAAAATGACCAAAAATGGCTTGAATTTGGCCTCTACTAGAGAGGGCGGGCCTGGGTTTGGGCCCGGCCCGAATCGGGCCCCCAAAAGTTAGGCCCGAACTTTGCGGTTTCATACCGACCCTGACAGGCGTGCAATGGGTAGATACCAAGTATACTTAGACGCGACACCCCCCGTACCGTACTCCGTACCGTACGGACCCTCCCCGTACCGTACTCCGTACCGTAGAGTACGGTACGGCCGTATCATGGCCGTACCGTACTGCCGTACTAGTGCATTTTTAGCCAGAAAACTATGCCGTACCGTACTCCGTACTGGTCACGACCCCCCGTACCGAGCTCCGTACCGTAGAATACGGTACACTGTACGGTACGGCCGGCATTACGGTACGGCCGTCTAAGTATAATACCAAGCACGACGAGACCGCTTGAAACTAGTGTTCGGCAGCCGACCCGCCCCGACAAGTCGACTTGGTCGGGTCGGGTCCCGGGTGCGGGTCGGGGGTGTCGTGCCGAACACTACTTGAATCCGTGTTGCGTACTTATCAGGGCTGGGGGCGGGACTGGGCGATGACCGGGACCCGAATCCCCGGATTCTGAGACCGGGACACCCAGCCCTGGTACGTGCATACGCCAGCCCCTCAGTATACAAGAACAAACGTCTTCGAGTACTGATATTTGCAGCGCCTAGGTATTTGCACTCTAAGAAGCCCTGCATCCAACATCGACCCCATGAACGCGTAGAAGAGGAGAAAAGTCGGGAGACGTGTGCAATTACGTAAGGGAACGTCCACAAATTATGTTCACATAACAGGGGGTCAGCCAGTTAACCGATGTTAACAAGGGGGGGGGGGTGGGGTCACGGATGTTTTAACACCGACAAAACCGACTTCCCCCGCGAAACTCACTAACTCACGAAGGAAAGCGCCATCACGACTGCGCCCCGGTGCGTCTCCTTCGGCCTCAGAACGCGACAGCGACTATTCGGTAAATGAATAAACGCCAAGGAACAAAATTAGATTTTGTTTGCTAACAACGGAGATGGGGGGGGGGTCGAGCGGCTGTTTACAGCTCTTAACGGGAGGGGGGAGCGTCTTTCTTAGCTAACATACCTAACGTCTGGACGTGTCCTTACGGGTTTTCGTGGACGCTCTTAGCAATGTCGTAGGTTTCGCAACCTTGCACGACACTCTATTGCACTGTGTGATTTCGACTTTGTGACCTGCTCATAGCCGATCAGCAGTACGTACCTTTTCCGCAATAAAAACGGCAGTTAATTGCCTTGTTTTCGTGAGTCACCGGCGGGAGGTGCGGCGCGCTACAATCGAGTTCCGTTTTCCCATACGCTTTTGGACCTTCGTCTGGTCGGAAGAGAGGTGTGGCCCTCGTAACAAGAGCGGTTTGTGCGTTGGAGAGACTTCCAGGCCTTACCAGTGCAAGAAGGTTGTGCGAAAGCGATCACAGAAAACGCTGCGTAGGGGCCGTCCAGAAATTGTGTAATCATTACATCGCCCTTTTTTACCCCTCCGTCCCTCCTGTAATCAAAATGTAATCAGAGGCCTGACCCCTCCCTCCCTCCCTGTAATATTACACGTGAAAAAAAGATTTTTAAGAACAGAACTATGCAAGTAATAAATATTTATTTAGCACTTCTAAGCAATAAAGCGTTTAAAAGTGTTCAAAAAATAAGTTAAAAAAGGCCCGCCGCCGGCGATACCAACGAAATTTTAAGTCAAATTTTGCAATAAATAATCAAAATTGGCTCTGGGCGGCTCCTAGCGGCGGGCGTTCATTTTATCTAGTGCTGATTACGTAATCAAGGGCTTGACCACTCCCCTCCCTCCCCGTAATCAAATGTAAATCAGAGGCCCGACCCCTCTCTCCCTCCTGTAATGATTACATAATTTCTGGACGCTCCCGTATTTCCGTCGTGCAAAGCGGATTTCTCTTTCGAGAAGCACAGGAGGACATAACGGCACGCACACTAACCCATTTCGACTGAATTCGATAGTTCAGTGAACGTGATCGAACTGAACTAAACAAGGTCGAGTTCGGCACAGAGTGAACTGACCAGTTCGCCAGTTCTTGCAGCATTTGGCTTTTCTAAGCCTAAGCCTAGGCAAATGTGCCTTATCACTGATCAGTTAAGAAAACTGGCTGGTACTGAATGGCTGTTGTGGTACGTTGGCGTATAGATTGAGGAACTTAATTGGCACCCAGCGATGGTATACAAGTGCGCAGTACTATGCAACACAAAGATCGGTACCGTCGCTAACATCTCCAATGCCATAATTAAAACGGGATATGGAATTTCCAATGCCAGGGGAACGTCCAGAAATTATGTTAGCTAACAAGGGGGGAGGGGGGGGGGGGGTCGAACGATTTGTTAACCATTGTTAACATAGGGGGGAGGGGGGGGTCAAGGGGGTGTTAACGGTTAACAGCAGGCG
>JNEY01000026.1:296490-340376 GCA_020875895.1 Aphelenchus avenae | reverse complement strand
CCTCTATTAGACCCCCCCACCTAATAGACCCCCCTCCCCAAAAATTCACAGCTGGGCTGGGGCAACGGTTACTTCCAACCTAAGGCCATATTTGAATAGATAACGACGAACTAAGTATTTTAAGACGAAGAGAGAGTCCTGCGGACGCAAAAGAAAAAAGTTATGAGCATTTAAAATTTTAAAATTTCCCGAAATTCATCGATTTAGAATTAGACCCCCCGGGGGGTTTATTAGAGGAAATACGGTAATGTACATTTGCGAACATAATGGAAACGGAAACACTCGGCGGATCGTCCCGACCTTTCGACGGCCTTTACCGTTTTATGCACACATACTCGACGCGTGTGCCCGTTCCAGCTACGTCCATCATGTTTGCTTTGGCGGTGGCCGCATCCATAAAAGTGCGAAAAATGTCCGTTACGTTTCCGCTTTGCTACATTCTCCATCTTCATGTTCGCCCGTGGTGCGGTCTGTGCCGAGAAGTTGATCAGGCATGCGGAGGCTCCGATTGGCAGCAAATTAATTAATATCTAATTAGCATGTTAAGTGGCTAAAATACTGATAAGCTGGGGCGTTAACTTCGTTGTTGACGCATCACTTTTGGCTGTTTTTAAGACAACAAAGGGCGTCCGTCTTGTGTAGGCTAATGTTCGGAAGTGTTTGGAACGGCACGGGGGTGTCAGCACGGGGCCGCGGAACGGCACGGGTGGGGTCCAGGAACGGCCGCCTGTTCCCGTGCCCGTTTTTTCGTAGGGGGGACCCCTTGGTCAAGACAAAAGTTTGAAAATAAGGCATATTTTCAGCAAATTTTAAACAGTTTTTCTTAAAATTTGTCATCATTCGATGTTAGAACGTGCCAGAACCGGGATATGTCAAAAACTAATGACCAAAATAGCTGCTCGGATGAAATGTTGATGTTAAATACGGCTTTTTGACGTATTTTTCGTTTTGAGAACGGGCACGGGAAACGGGCCGTGCTTTTGACACGGGAACGGGGAACGACACGGGAGGGGTACCACGGGAACGGGGAACGGCACGGGGGTGGTCTTACCGAACACTAGTGTAGGCATCTGTTTGACAAGAAGAAGAATCCATGAACCTTCGTCCGAGCACGTGGAGGCTTCGACCGATCGCGCCAAGTTAGCAAGTTAAGCGGCCAAACGCTGATAAGTTGGTGTGTTCGACGACTCATTCGGAGACCTGCAGATCAGTCACGAGACGCCGCACGGGCTGTCCATCCGATCGCAGACGCCTCCCGGAGAAGCCACGGTCAGAAGGCTTACTCGTTTGCTCATTTACCTGCATACTTCGCCGTCGAGCGAGCTTATTCGCCGATAAATACTGCCTTTCGCATTTTCGTGGCTAGTGCCTGATATTGTTTTCATGTCATGCAGGGAAAGGTCGGATGAATTTTACCGGCGGTGTCTTTCCCATTTTTCCGATTAATTTTCTTTCCGATTTTTGCTACACAAGCGCATTTACTCTCCAATAGCATACTGCGTGATACCTGCCGTTTGGACAAACTCCAGCTGAGCTAGCTGGATGCATGCGTGCATTACAGCCTTTTAATATCCTGAGATTCTTTCTGTACAAGCCGGTGTCCCACTTTTAGATGTCGGATTTTTTCGATCCTTCTTATTTTTGCGTATCATATTCTATTCAATTTTCTTACCATTTTCCTGGTTTGCTTCTGTTTTATCAGTTTGTTTCGTTTTTCTTGTTTCGTGTTTGGCCCTGTTTTTGAGATATGTTTCGATTTCTTTCGTTTCTCGTGCCACGCAAAGAACGGTCACGGTCGGATGTTTGGCAGGGATGCGGGTCTCGGTCTCGGTCTCGAAAACCGAGACTCTCGGGGGGTCTGGTCTCGGTCTCGGTCATGAGGAAAATCCGATGGTCTCGGTCTCGGTCATAAGAGAAAAAAAGGCCAAAATGGCCCGCCGCTAGGCGCCGACCTACGAAATGTTCACTATATTTCTCCAAATTTCATCCAAAATTTCGATGGTGTCGCCTGCGGCGGGCCAATATTAGCCGAATTTTTACATTTTTAACCGCGGTGGGGCGATTTTTGGGCCGAAAATATTTCAAGTCTCGGCCTCGGTCTCGGTCAGTCAAATTTCATCCCGCATCCCTGGTGCTTAGTCCATCGTCGCACGGTCACGCAGCAAGCGTAAAAAGTCTCGTTTTGTGACGGAATATCATTGCAGACTTTAGGCACAGCCTTAGGCTTCGGCGGTATAGGCTTTTGTCACCACTTTCCACGTGTCTGCTTATTTTGTTTATTTTCTGTTCTCCCTGTTCACGAATTTTCCTCGTCTTTCTTCTTTGTTTTCTCTTGCTTTTCATGTTTATTCGTTTACATGGCTACATGATACTTGCTCTTTCCGCTGACTGAGCTTTTCACTCTGATTTCAGAGCCTTCTTTTGATGTGCTTTGCTGCTGAGCAGCGAGGTCCGTACTCAGGCTTACCTCGCGTGCACAAGGCCATCGTTAAAGGCCTGAGGCACGAAGGCTCGGATGAGATGGTCGTCCATTCTGCGGATATCCAACGTTTGCGCACTTTTCTTTTCCGCCTTATTTCGACTTTACTTGCGTATGCAGCTTGATCTGTCAAAAAATTATGCATATATATGAGCATTATGCTTAAGTGTTGCCTCTCTGTGATCGAATAGAACATAAAAAAAGTAATGTTTGCCACAGTGGACCGCTTTCCCTTGTTGTGCGCTAAATGAGACGGCATGCGGCTGAATCATCCGCATTCGCAGTCCGGTCGTTCCTGCTCCTCAAGTTTTGCAATCGCGACTGCCGCTTTCACTCGTCGCTTGGTGTGTGTGCTATTTACTTTTGTCGCGAATCCTATTTCCACATGCTTTTCATTTTTCATTTTTTTCTTCCCTGCATTTCCTCTTTCTTTTTCTTAATTTACCCGTTTCTTTCAGTTATTTTGCTTCCTTTTCAATAGTTTTCTATTTGTAACGGTGCTTTCGTCATGCTGTTACCGTATTTTTTCGAATAGAGCCCCCCCCCCCGGAGAGACCTTATGAAAAATAGAGCCCCAGGGGCTCTATTCGAAAAAATACGGTATTTCAGGTTAGTGCCTGTACTTAATTTTTTGGCCTGTACGAGCAAAAATCGTCAAGTAGCTTCTCAGGATCGTTTATCACGGGATACACCCGGCGGCTTTCCGGATTGCGGATGACTCTCTTGCCCTCCCGGCGGCCTTTTGCCCCAAGTTCTGCAAGCGCCTTGCACTTTTGGCCCCATCGCTTGGTGGCCGCCAGCGGCTCGGTGGCTCATCAATTTGTCCCCGCTTCCAGCAGCTGCCTGGAAGGCCTCGAAGCCGGTCCAGCGTCTCCCGGAGGGCATTATTCCTTTCGATAAAGCCGCCGGAATCGCGACCACTAGCCACCGGCCGGGAACAAGTGGTCATTTGTCGCGTCCGAGAGGCCACTTTTGATGCTCCCATAATTTTGGCCCTTACGGAAGACTCGGCGGCGTCCACTCGAGGCAGGCGGGCGACGGTTTTTGGGAAGCGAAACACCCTTTATTGACCGCTCTCCGACGTTTATTTGTCGCCCGCCACATTCTTTCAAGGTCTAACAGATACCGTAAATCCTCTAATTAGGGCCCAGGGCCCTAATTTTTTGGCTGCGGTCCAAAGGGGGCCCTAATTGGAGGGAGGGCGGTAATTAGAGGTGGGGCCCTAATTATTTTGCCACTTCACGAGCCGAAGGCCCGCGGAAAATTGAGAAAATTTCACCAAAAATCGGCCAAAGTCGTCTAAAAATATCGTCAAAAGTTCACATTTTGGGGAAGAATAGCGCGTATCCTATTGTGTTCAACGCGTCTTAAAACGAATAACGGCAGCACTTTCAGCGTCTATGGTAAAGTTCCCACAAATTTGGGGTAAATTTCCCACAAATTTTTTGTTCCCACTAAAAAGGGTAAATTGGGGGACCAAAAATTTGTGGGTCCAAAAAATTTTTTGGAAATTAACCCCACATTTGTGGGAGAAAAATATTTGTGGTCCGAAAAATTTGTGGGACCGAAAAATTTGTGGGAAATTAACCCCAAATTTGTGGGACGCGTACCCTTCCCCGGTACTTTCATGGGGTATCATTTCTGGGAGATATCCTCCAAGTGGACATACAAGGGTCCCCCTTTTGGTTCACACCAATGAAGATAAAAAAACAAAAAAAAATTAGTGTCACAAACATCGGTCTCAATATGTTCACCTTGCTCTAAAATGTCGAGAAAACATGTTTTGGCAAGTTAAACTTACCTTTTAAATGGGTTATCGGCTGTTGCTCTAATTAGGGCCCCGGGGCCCTAATTAGAGGTGGGGCCCTAATTTTTTTGCTGCGGTCCAAAGGGGGCCCTAATTAGAGGGAGGGCGGTAATTAGAGGTGGGCCCTAATTAGAGGACTTACGGTATGTGATGCCCATCCCTAGTCCGACATAGGCCTACAAGCAAGTAAAATTGTCTGGATCCCTACCTACATTGGATGCCATCGTTGGTATCAGTCTTTAGAAGCCTACTAAGTCACGATTCCGATTCCGATTCCAAATGAACTGAGAGTGCAAAACGGAACGAAGGGGAAAAAATGATCGATTTCGATACCGATTCCGATTCCCGCTCAGCCTAGTATGCGTTTTCTTCATTTAGTCCGTGGCGTGCAGTTCACACACTCTTTGTTCCTGCAGTCCAATTCAGTTTTGTCTAACTTAAAAGAGGGACTGGGATTCGCAAGTTCATGCATGCCATGACCGGAAACCTTTATTCCATTGACGATTTCGACTCCGGTCCGATTCCAGCCTTTCCAGATGCCCGATATCTCACTGAGCACTGAACTTAATTTAGGCCTTACATTCGCTTATTCAGTCCTGAGAACTGAACCAGTATTTTTGCTAGGTGTGCAAGTCGGCGAATCATCCAAGCGCGTGAAGAGCCCTTGAAGCCGGCTTTCTCTCACCCGCTCGAGTCTTGTTTGCTTAGTTCCGTCGCACCCGGCCCGCTTCCGACCGAGAAGGTCAACCCACTATCGCTTGCTACCGCGCGTCGCCGCAGCGCGTCAGACGCTGACACGTTTTGATGGAATGCGTTGCGAATCGATTTGTGCCAATATTAGCGCGATTAAACTCGCCCCGTGTTCGAAACTTTAACCCAAACACGGTGTGTGTTCAAAATGCATTTTTGGAAAACACCTATTTTTATGAAAAAACCATTTAAAATAGTTTCATGTTTGTTTGTCGGAAATGCATTGACTGTATTTCTGCCAGCGTATCGCGAGTGGGCGAGCAAAACCTGTTGCCGAGAGTTTATTTTAGCCGTCTAAGCAGTGTGTTTCGGCCTGCGTAGTACTGTATTTCAGCCAGATTGGTAAAATTTGCTCATGTCGCCGCGAAGCGTCAGACGGTTACACGTTTTGATGGAACGCATTCGCTGCCGCAAATCGATTTGCGCCAATATCGGTGCGATTAAACTCGCCCCTGTTCGGAAGTTTTTCCTGTCGTCCCCGGTTCCGGATTGCGGCGGCGGCGACCGGCAGTCATAAGTCAGCAGCGGCGGCGGGCTGTCGTTAATCCGCTCGCAAAACACCCGTGGCGGCGAGAGTGAAACGCTGTTGGCGGGGATTCTCGCGGATGCGTCATCGGTTTGGACTGGAGGGCTTTCCGCATAACTTCCGCGAAATTTCGTGACTTGTCGTTGTGACGCATTCAGTGTTGTTTACGCAGATGTCGCTTTAGAACGTTGTCGGGTAATCCGCAAGCTTCTCCGAAAACAATTTTTCTCCGATGCATTCTTCCTAGAATCGATGCCCACAAAACACTGTACTGCGCTCACTCTGCTTCTCCCATAAGGTTACGTTGTATTTTGTATTTGTGGACGCGATCACGGCCTGCGTCCGCCCATGTTTTTCATGCAGTTTTGCATGCCCCCTTTCGCAAAGTATTTAATGACGTCAAGCGCAGGCTCATTCTTGTTGGTCATGGAGGGAGATGGACAAAACTTCCCCGGCAAACCTCCCCTCGTCCTTTCTGCAAATAGGTGTGTGATCTCAATTGTCTTCCGTGACTTCCTTGATCAATTTCAACGGTTCTTCCACAACGGTTTCCGCTGTGGTCCGAGCCCGATAATACTACGCGCTCATCCGGAGTATGACAGCTCTTGCTCACGCCCGTTCCAAGCGGAAGTAAGGCGTTCTTATTGTCGAATTTTCTTTTGCTCTATTTACAGTAAATTACAGTAAGGTGAACGGACGCTAAATTTGGCCAAAACGCGACGGTAGTTACTGTAATTCACTGCACCTAGCAAGCACGCCCGACGAATTTGCCCGGATGTTTACTGTAGATTACAGTAAATAATAGTCGCTTTGCGCTTGTGCAGATCCATCCGAAATGCCACTGTAGCTACTGTAATTCGCTACGTCTAGCATGCAAAGGGAATACGCTTGGTCTGGAGGTTTGCTGCAATCGAGAGATTGCAAACGCTGAATTCTGAAGACATCGCTTAGACTTAAAACGTCCAAAGGTATTCTTAGGCTTTCGCGGGGCGGGCTGTGACCACAGTTTTTCCATGGTATTCGTACAAGAGGGTTTGCAGCATGCCGGACTTTCGTCTGTTTCATGTAAACCTCGGTTTGTCCCGATCCGCTCTGACTACAAGTCCAGTGCTCCGGGCCTGCGACGCGCGCGCAGGCATCCTCTCGAAAATTTTGTTTTCTTGCCACTCCTAATTTAGCCTCATGTGGAATTCTTTAAATTTCACGAATGACTAATTCACTTCACTTACTCTTCGTTTACTTGTGCTTTTTTTCCAAAGGAACGCTGCGTTCGCCGCCGCAACCGGTTCTTGCGCAGTCGTCACCGCGTAATCGCTTCCGCACGCGAAAATGCATTCGACGGCTTGTTGGAACGTCTGTACAAACAGTGGAGGGACATATTTTGTCCCGAACCTATGCCCGAACTCCTGTGCCCTCTTTCTTCCAGGGTGGCTTCGTCACTGGACCAACGCATGCGGATTTTTGTTCCATGGAACCCCTTCCCTGTCGTTTTCCCTTCCGTTCCGATAAAATCACCAGCCATTTTGTTGCTCAGGCATAGGAAAATAATAAAATGAATAATCAAAATAAAATTTTAAAAAAAATTTAAAATAAAAAGTCCAGTAAAATTATAATAAATAAAATATTTATAAATAATACAAATAATAAAAAAAAAAATTCCGACGCCTGTCGGCCAAATCCCCATCCCTGGACTGTAGAAATATTACAGACAAACCATTCACCTATCATGGCGCATGTCATGCGCCGTTGCGCATGTATGGTGCAACGGCACATGTCATGGAGCTAGTATGTGCGGAGGATTCAACTACTACATGTTCGCAAATGCGATTCGCGTAGCGCTACCCAATCTCTATCTCTCTCGCAGAGTGCGATTTTTTTAGCTCTTCCGACCAGCAATTTGAGCAAGCTGGGAGGTATACCTCCCGGAACTTGCAGCCGGGGCACACGATGTCCCTTCGATCATTAAGCGCGCGTCGAGTCGGCTCGTTAATGCGGGCAATAACCCGCGTGTCCGCACCTTTCATTCTCCCAGCGCCGCGTCAATCATCCGCCGCCCGACGATACGTCTCGTGGTCAGTTGAGTCGTACCGAGCGTTGTTTACTGCTCCTCCACCTTTACTCCTCCGAAAGCTCTCGTTGGTGACTAAGCTTTAGGAGGACAAATGTTTCTGGAAGGTATGCGCCGGGCGTGTTTCGGAACTCCGAATTCCGATGGTGTTCCGGAGTAAGCTCTCATTGATGATTAAGACTTCAAGGGGCGAGGGCACGTGGTTCTGGGGGTTTCGCAATTCCGAATCCGACTTCAGAATTATGACGGTTTTCCGGAGTAAGCGAGACTTCAGAATTCGGCACCAATGCTCGGAATTCCTGCATTTAGCGCTCGGAAAAATGGCCAGCCGCTAGGAGTGTACTGAGCAGATTTTCGCTGTATTTTCGCCACAAATCTCAGTAAATCACGAGCCGCTGACCGCCACTTGCCTCGGCTGGTTACAGTTCAGACCTCCGAAAAAGATGGACGATTTCAGAGTTCCGAATAAAACGTTCCAGGAAGTCCTTGTGAAAGTACTCGGTTTCACAGGGTTTCTAAGCATGGCTAGGCGGCCCCGGTCTCGGTCTCTGTATCACGGCGGTCTGTGTCTCGGTCCCGGTCGTGGAAACCACCGGAATAGGACGACCCGTTGGGGAATTTTTGACGAGCAGGGCCAGGGCCCGTACAGTAGGACCAGAACCGACCGAAGACCATGAGCCATGAACTGCCCAGCTAGGTCTGCCCTTGGCTGAAGCCTGCTAGTGACCTTGGACCGAAGCCTGCCAGTGGGCTGCCAATCCGTGGGTCGCTTTTTGCGTCCTCTCGCGAACGCATTCCAACTTTGGGGATTATCCGCTCCGCGGCTTTTGACAAGCACGTCGCATAATCGTGCCGACAACTGCCCTCATTCGCGCGCGTGTCGGTGGCCGATGCCGCTGTGCGCAATGCGCATGTGCGCATCCCGCTGCCGCACCGGAAGGAACGGACCGCGGGGAAGCACGACGAGAGCGAAAATTGGTGCGTTCCGCCCGCTGGCGCAATCACAGTTGTTTCCGCCGAGTGGTCGTCGGCTAATACCCCCAGCTCGAAGCGGTCAGCGGAGAGCTCCACTGCAAACTTTTGTTTGGGAGGAGAGGGTATGATGTGAAGTTTTAATTTCGTGGGCTAAAAATATGCATTGCAAAATGCATCATGTTGGAAGCCCATTGGAAGAGGGCTTTTTACTGTTCAACTATACTTTTTGCTGCACTGCTCTGTGTTTTTCTCGCCTAAAATGTCTTTTGTCCTTTAGAGGAACGTTTAATGATTGCCTCGCAGCGTTTGTTATTTGACCCCGGAAAAATCACTTTGCGTTTGTCGGACAATTGCTTCTCCCGGAGGAACGCGGGTGGTTCACCCGGCTCTCGCTGCAAACGGATGGAGGACGTTCGCAGATGCGCTCTCTTCCAACGGCTATCCATTACGAGAGACCCAGTGGCGACGGACAAGGCTAGCGGTGGGTGATGGCTCTCGTAGAGGCGCTCGGGTGTTCTCTCATGCGCTCTCGTTGTCTGAGAGCGAGCGCTATTAACGGTTTATCAGCGGATCTAACGGCCTCTCGGCAGGTCTCTCGCTGTCGCTGCAGAGAGTTTCTTAACAGCCCCTCGTCGTCTTTCGCCACTGCCACTGGAGTGCTCTCTTGCATCTCTCGGCGCACTCACCACGCGCTCCCAGAACTTGGTTGGGCTCTCGTGTCGCCGGCCGTCGACGCAGACCGACGCCGGGTAAGGGGAACGGGCCGCGTCGCTTGGACTCGGGTGGGAGCGGACGGGGTGGCTGCGTCCGCAGCGCACCCGACGAGCCCAGCGCCGCGCCGCAGTTTTTCTTCCAAGGTTTGCGTCGCGACGCGTCATCGCGTCTCAATCGGTGTTTTGTTTGCGCGGCGCAATTGATCGGGAATTGCGTCGTATGATCGTTGTTCTGTATTGTGCCCACAGGCCGCATTGCTTGCCAGGTATTTGTAAAGAAACACGCAAATTATTCCTCTTTTTCCTAGTCTACCTTTTTCCCACAGCTTTACCCACATATTCACAATGATATACAAAATAATTTTTAGAATTGGGGCCCTCCGCGCACTTTTACAACTTTCGCGCCTTGCACGCTTTTTGGCTTTTGCGTTTAGTTCGTGAAAAAAACACGAGAAGTACTTCAAATTCTGAAGAAAGCTCTCGTTGTGTCAGCAGGATTTTCTTATTACCACGTGTGTTTTGTATTTTCGCACAAGTTTGTATTTTCGGGCGTTTCTTCGTGTTCACTCTGCATTCTGCCGCAACGCAGTTATTCGTCAAAAGACGAGTTCCCCGTATTTTTAACGAATGTATCTTCACACTCGATCTTTTCAGGCGACGCTCCCGACCGGTGAAAGCAGACGACAAAGGCGGATCTCGCAGCGCTTCAGTGCCCACTGCGCGCAGTATCCACGTCATTAAAAGCACTGCCGCAGTTTCACGCATTCGCGAATTCCCTTCTCCGGATTCCGGAGAGTGCGGAAGCGCAGCTGCCGGCGCGTGAAGAAATCGGATATCCGCCGCCGCAATGAGGTCGAAGGACGCAGCCGCCGGGTCGGCCGCGCCGCAACAAACACCTGCGTCAAACGATCATCCGCCTTCCCTCTACCAGTTGCTCAAGGATTCGGAGCTTCTCAGGTAAGTGAGAAAATGGCTGCTAACTACTCCGTAACGTTAACTGCTTATGATCCATAACTTATCCGAATCGCACTCTTTGACTTTATTCTTGCACTCGTTTCATTTAGCTACCACGACAAGATGAAGAACGTGCTCAAGTTGCGGCATGCGGGTGACCTCGCCTACACGGAGGAGAAGGACCTCACGGAGATCGGAATGAGCCGTCCGGAGCAGAAGCGGTTACGGCGGGAATACGGCAAGTACTTCCCGCAGTCGTCGTTTGTCGTTAAGGTGAGCATACCACGACCACTATCAGTGAAAGAGGCTCTGTGGGCTGCTTGACCTACGAGGGTGTCCGCGTTTTGGCTACTGTGATCGGCCAGCGTTGACTACGATGTCACTAATGCCGCATTTTACTGTACACTCCTTTTACTGTGTTTCAGCTCCGGAAAGTCTTCGGCAAATCCGATGGGCGAGTGAGCGACTCCACTCCATCCACTTCGGCGCTGGACGACTCCGAGCAGCACATCATCCCAGCAGAAAGCATTAATCTCTGCAAGGAACTGGGGAAAGGAGAGTTCGGATGTGTCTTCCAAGCGGCGTGGCATCCTCCGCATTCTTCCGGAGACGTCATACAGGTAGGAAACAGGAGTTATTTGTATCCATATTTTCCCGTGTTTCAGGTAGCCGTCAAGCGTGTTCTACCGGAGAAGCTAGTTACCAACCCGATGAACTTTCTCTCGGAGGCGGCGATAATGACGAAAATGCGACACGAGCACGTTATTCGATTGTACGGCGTCGTACTCGATACCAAGGCCGTAATGCTGGTAAGCATATCGGAAAGTTCGTTTTACATCTCGGATTTTAGGTCTCCGAGCTGGCGCCATGCGGGTCCCTGTTGGAGTGCTTGCAAAAGCCGGCGTGGAGAGAACCTTTTCCGGTGGACGTACTCTGCGATTTTGCCCTTCAAATAGCGCTCGGAATGCAGTACTTAGCGTCACAGCGGCTGATCCATCGAGATCTTGCTGCTCGGAATGTTCTTGTCTGCTCTCCAACTAAGGTAAGAAATAGTAACACTTCCATGGAGCTTCCATGGCTGTCTCATGTCCCCACGGTCTTGCAACTAGCTTATGTGTTTAGGTAAAAATCTCCGACTTCGGACTTAGCCGATCGCTTGGCGTCGGTGAGGACTACTACCGGAGCGAGTTCGTCCCATCGATTAAGCTGCCGATCGCCTGGTGTGCTCCGGAATGTATCAACTACTTGCGGTTCACGACCTCGTCGGATGTCTGGGCGTTTGGTGTTACGCTATGGGAAATGTTCAGCTACGGGAAAATGCCGTTCCACGGGTTCACGGGTGCGCAGGTAGGCCCCTTTTCCTTCAACTTTCTGGCAACTACACACATCCAGGCTTTGGGACCGACGTGACGGGTCGGGCTTGAGCAGGGGCTACAGAGAATTTTTGTAGTTACTGTAAAATTCAGCTATATGTTGCCTGCCATGCCAATTAACATTGAACTTACTGTAAACGCAAGCTCCTTGCGCCTACAGTAATGCAAGGCGTATAGGGCGTAGTTTCTGGTACAGTATTTTTCTATTAGCGTGTCTATTGACAAAGCATTGGAGCGTGTCTATTGACAAAGCATTGGATAGTACGGTAACATCGGAATCAAAAATTTTACAGTAAATTCCTTCATAACTTACAATACGCGCTACTTCTTAGATTCTCCACGCCATCGACACGCAACGCAAACGCCTCGATTGTCCAGACGCATGCCCTGCAGAGACGTACAAGCTCATGATGGACTGCTGGATGCATGAGCCAGATAGGCGGCCGACCTTCGACGACCTCGTTTCACGCTTGCCGGATATTGCCCCACAACTCCTTGTCACGGTCGAGGAATGCCACAATGGACAGCTCGGAAGACTTCAGTACGACAAGGGACAGATCGTCATTCTTTTGGACAAAAAGTAAGTACCTGAATTACCCTATAACGATTTTTGTGAAAGGACAGTTCCACATTTTCAACAGGTCCAGCACGACTTACTGTCGCTTATTCATTTCGCTCACTAAATTTTCTTGCTCCATCAATTAACGAACGTATGCGTCACTTGCATAATTCAGTCCGAGCGTCGCGCCGAGCGGTGATTTCTGGCACGGAGCGCTCAAGAATGGACAAACTGGTCTCTTCAAGCCAGCCGAGACCGTCGCATACCTTGGCGCGGAGAACCCGAGCCCAGCGGCTAGCGGATGTCTTCTCTCCACGATCCAACCACGCAGCGGCGGGAAGTCGCCAGTCGCTGGGAAGAAGGAGAAGTCGGAGAAGGACAAGGAGAAGTCGAAAGTGCTCGACAAGGAGCGGAAGAAGCTGCTGATCTCCGAGCCGCAGGGAGACCTCCGGCACACCTGTCACGTCGGAATCGATGGGAAGATGTTCGGTCTTATCGTAAGTTAACGTCCGTCCGCATGATTCGCAAATATTTGTCCGAGCTCCGTCAGCTTTCCCAGCGAAAGTTACCCTGCTTTCTCAGTGTTATCAGCCGCGCACATGAGTTCCGGTGGTCACGCGGCCCACTAGCATCAATGGCCATTTTGTGACCACAAGCACTGTCGTCATGCCCTCACAACGGACGAGTGCGCAGTTGTCCACATGGACAGCCCTTTGGCATGACAGTATTGGTTGGTCTCCTTTCCAGTAGGTTCACTGAACGTGGTCACCTCGTGCGCTGAACATGCGGTCTCCACATTGTATTTGCATAATTTTTTCTGGTCCATACAGTTGACGCTTCGAATACCGTGGCTTACATTAGCGCGAACCATACCTATTAGCACAATTCGAATCGGATAGCATTTCCCGTTTGATGCTAGGAGCGACCTTATCATCTTAATTCCCGGGTTTAATCCGCTTTAAGGTTTTAGCGCGTTATCGCCGGTCCGGGTATTATAGGCAAGTCTAGTTTTCCTCGCAAGAAAGGTACATCTTTTCACGGGAATTATCTCTGTCAAAGGTTTTTCCACATAATTCGCAGTGCGCACGAATATCTATTTCGACGCTTTTTTTATATCACCCAACCACAAGGCCGTCAATTTAGGTCAAGAAGGACGAACTTGCGAAAGCTCTGCCGCCGATGATTGCCATTCCGCCCGTCGGCAATGCGACCAACGCGCCATCGCTTAATGGCTCTTTGTCGCCATCCGCCACTAGCGTTAATGGCTGGGAAACACCACTGCGCGGCAGCAGCGCCGCGCCTTCTCCAGCGCCGCCGCCCCGTCCAGCGCCGCGCCATCAGCCACCGCCGACGCCACCCAGCAGTCAGCCACCGTTCCGGTACTCGAATAGTGAGAACACTGGACCGTCCTCGCCACCGATGACCATCACAACTTCGCAAATGGCAATAAAGCCACCGGCTTTGCCACCGAAGCCTGCGAGGACTTCCAAGCGAGAGCCGAGTGCGCCGGTAAGCAATTTGCGATGCCTGACCTCCTGAGCGCTGTTAGATCTGTGCAGGTAATCCAAAAATTTTAGGTCTCGGACACGCTCAACCGTCAGTCGCGTGCCTCTTCGAGGACCGAATCGGATGCTGTTCGGAGGTCGTGCGCGGATTCGGAGGCCGCGACTGGACAATTTTCGCGTCCAGAGAGCATGCTGGCTTCTACGATGATACTCGGAGAAGACTCGACGTGGTTGGTTTTACTGTAATCTTTCACGGTGCTTGACTAAAGTTCCTATCAACAGTAGAAAGGGATACGCTTCCTGCACACGAAGGCGCGACGTATACGTTAAGCAAAGTAGAATTCCGCCACCACTACAGGAGCATTTACTGTAACCCAGCAGTAACCCCGGCACTCAACTGGTACTCGGCTGGAACTCACTGTAGCACCTTAAATTACAGTACGTAAACTAGCAATTACAGTAATGCTCTGTGGTCCGCGCCTTACGCCTCTAGTGTTACTGTAAAAAAGAGCAATGCGTAAGCAAACAGGTCCACGAAAACATACAGAAATTTGTCCAGCATTTACAGTACTTGCCACAAGCTTTTCGCTTTTCCTTGTGCATTGACTTCCTTCCACAATTCTATTAACACTGGCGTACTTAGCACTTTCCCGTCGACCATCGAGACCACTGACGACTCTGCAAATATTCTGGATCGCGTCCTCTCCGAGTTGCAACAGGACATCACCGACTTCTCCATGTCCACTATCGGAGACTTCACCGACACTCGGCCGTTGCTTGACAATGACCGGCAAAAGGAACACCTTCGGAGACTACCATCGCTCAAGCAGGACTCGCTGGTCCGACAAATGAGTAAGTTCGGGTGTACCAAGACCTAAAAGTCTCATGGAATTTTAGCGGATGAAGAGCGGGACAAGCTGGACAGAAGAGCGCTTGAGGAGCACAAGAAGGCGGCGAAGACGCTTGCCAAGGAAATCCAAGCTCAGAGGAGCGTCGGCAGCCGGGAGTCGTCCGAAGATGCTCCAGATAACGCGAGCACTTCTCCGCAATCACAAGGCAGTTTCAGGTAACGCTATCGCCTTCGAGGTAATTTACATTAACGTTTCCATTTTAGCGGCCATTTCTCCTCCAAACCGCCGCTGGCTGACTGGTCGGATGAAGCACAGGAGGCCTACAAAAGGTGCAACATGTCGTCTGAAAATTCGCGATATAATTGTTTGTAGGCTCATTGAATGCGGAGACTTCTTGAAGTCGACGTCTCCGACCCCAGAGCGAAGAAAGAATCATCGCTTCTCGAGCTCCTCCACGGACACTGAAGCGACGATAATCAACAGTTCGAGTCTATCGTCCAAGGAGCAGCTGCCTACTTCGCCGAAGGTAATTATTGTGCTCTATGCGCCTGCACGTGGGGCCACGCATGCCAGTATTGTCAGGACCACGCGGGCTAATGCGGACCGGGATCACGCATGTTAAAGCGATCCGGGACCACGAACTAGTGCGCTCGAGACCACGCATGCCAGTGCCGTTCGTGACCACACTTGCTACTGCGGTTCGTGCCCACCCATTCCTGTGCGGGCGGGGACCACACGTACCTGTGCGGTCCGTGGCCGCACATGACAGTGCGGTCCGTGACCACACATGCTTATTGTGGTCCGTGACCACACATGCCAGTTCGGTCCGTGACCCGACATGCCAGTTCGGTCAGTGACCCCACATGCTTATTGTGGTCCGTGAGCACACATGCTAGGGCGGTCCGTGACCACACACGCCAGTTCGGTCCGTGACCCCACATGTCAGTGCGGTCCGTGACCACATGTGCCACTGCGGTCCGTGGCCACACATGCCAGTGCGGTCCGTGGCCACACATANACAGTTGACGCTTCGAATACCGTGGCTTACATTAGCGCGAACCATACCTATTAGCACAATTCGAATCGGATAGCATTTCCCGTTTGATGCTAGGAGCGACCTTATCATCTTAATTCCCGGGTTTAATCCGCTTTAAGGTTTTAGCGCGTTATCGCCGGTCCGGGTATTATAGGCAAGTCTAGTTTTCCTCGCAAGAAAGGTACATCTTTTCACGGGAATTATCTCTGTCAAAGGTTTTTCCACATAATTCGCAGTGCGCACGAATATCTATTTCGACGCTTTTTTTATATCACCCAACCACAAGGCCGTCAATTTAGGTCAAGAAGGACGAACTTGCGAAAGCTCTGCCGCCGATGATTGCCATTCCGCCCGTCGGCAATGCGACCAACGCGCCATCGCTTAATGGCTCTTTGTCGCCATCCGCCACTAGCGTTAATGGCTGGGAAACACCACTGCGCGGCAGCAGCGCCGCGCCTTCTCCAGCGCCGCCGCCCCGTCCAGCGCCGCGCCATCAGCCACCGCCGACGCCACCCAGCAGTCAGCCACCGTTCCGGTACTCGAATAGTGAGAACACTGGACCGTCCTCGCCACCGATGACCATCACAACTTCGCAAATGGCAATAAAGCCACCGGCTTTGCCACCGAAGCCTGCGAGGACTTCCAAGCGAGAGCCGAGTGCGCCGGTAAGCAATTTGCGATGCCTGACCTCCTGAGCGCTGTTAGATCTGTGCAGGTAATCCAAAAATTTTAGGTCTCGGACACGCTCAACCGTCAGTCGCGTGCCTCTTCGAGGACCGAATCGGATGCTGTTCGGAGGTCGTGCGCGGATTCGGAGGCCGCGACTGGACAATTTTCGCGTCCAGAGAGCATGCTGGCTTCTACGATGATACTCGGAGAAGACTCGACGTGGTTGGTTTTACTGTAATCTTTCACGGTGCTTGACTAAAGTTCCTATCAACAGTAGAAAGGGATACGCTTCCTGCACACGAAGGCGCGACGTATACGTTAAGCAAAGTAGAATTCCGCCACCACTACAGGAGCATTTACTGTAACCCAGCAGTAACCCCGGCACTCAACTGGTACTCGGCTGGAACTCACTGTAGCACCTTAAATTACAGTACGTAAACTAGCAATTACAGTAATGCTCTGTGGTCCGCGCCTTACGCCTCTAGTGTTACTGTAAAAAAGAGCAATGCGTAAGCAAACAGGTCCACGAAAACATACAGAAATTTGTCCAGCATTTACAGTACTTGCCACAAGCTTTTCGCTTTTCCTTGTGCATTGACTTCCTTCCACAATTCTATTAACACTGGCGTACTTAGCACTTTCCCGTCGACCATCGAGACCACTGACGACTCTGCAAATATTCTGGATCGCGTCCTCTCCGAGTTGCAACAGGACATCACCGACTTCTCCATGTCCACTATCGGAGACTTCACCGACACTCGGCCGTTGCTTGACAATGACCGGCAAAAGGAACACCTTCGGAGACTACCATCGCTCAAGCAGGACTCGCTGGTCCGACAAATGAGTAAGTTCGGGTGTACCAAGACCTAAAAGTCTCATGGAATTTTAGCGGATGAAGAGCGGGACAAGCTGGACAGAAGAGCGCTTGAGGAGCACAAGAAGGCGGCGAAGACGCTTGCCAAGGAAATCCAAGCTCAGAGGAGCGTCGGCAGCCGGGAGTCGTCCGAAGATGCTCCAGATAACGCGAGCACTTCTCCGCAATCACAAGGCAGTTTCAGGTAACGCTATCGCCTTCGAGGTAATTTACATTAACGTTTCCATTTTAGCGGCCATTTCTCCTCCAAACCGCCGCTGGCTGACTGGTCGGATGAAGCACAGGAGGCCTACAAAAGGTGCAACATGTCGTCTGAAAATTCGCGATATAATTGTTTGTAGGCTCATTGAATGCGGAGACTTCTTGAAGTCGACGTCTCCGACCCCAGAGCGAAGAAAGAATCATCGCTTCTCGAGCTCCTCCACGGACACTGAAGCGACGATAATCAACAGTTCGAGTCTATCGTCCAAGGAGCAGCTGCCTACTTCGCCGAAGGTAATTATTGTGCTCTATGCGCCTGCACGTGGGGCCACGCATGCCAGTATTGTCAGGACCACGCGGGCTAATGCGGACCGGGATCACGCATGTTAAAGCGATCCGGGACCACGAACTAGTGCGCTCGAGACCACGCATGCCAGTGCCGTTCGTGACCACACTTGCTACTGCGGTTCGTGCCCACCCATTCCTGTGCGGGCGGGGACCACACGTACCTGTGCGGTCCGTGGCCGCACATGACAGTGCGGTCCGTGACCACACATGCTTATTGTGGTCCGTGACCACACATGCCAGTTCGGTCCGTGACCCGACATGCCAGTTCGGTCAGTGACCCCACATGCTTATTGTGGTCCGTGAGCACACATGCTAGGGCGGTCCGTGACCACACACGCCAGTTCGGTCCGTGACCCCACATGTCAGTGCGGTCCGTGACCACATGTGCCACTGCGGTCCGTGGCCACACATGCCAGTGCGGTCCGTGGCCACACATACATGTGCGGTCCGTGACCACACATGCCAGTGCGGTCCGTGTGGCCACACATGCCAGTGCGGTCCGTGGTCACCCATGCCTGTGCGGTCCGTGACCACACATGCCACTGCGGTCCACCCATACCTGTGCGGTCCGTGGCCTCACATGCCAGTGCGGTCCGTGG
Organism: Aphelenchus avenae; assembly: GCA_020875895.1. Taxonomy (NCBI): domain Eukaryota; kingdom Metazoa; phylum Nematoda; class Chromadorea; order Rhabditida; family Aphelenchidae; genus Aphelenchus; species Aphelenchus avenae. The sequence goes on along the minus strand of JNEY01000026.1, from coordinate 322,089 downwards.
CCACACATACATGTGCGGTCCGTGACCACACATGCCAGTGCGGTCCGTTGCCACACATACATGTGCGGTCCGTGACCAAACATGCCACTGCGGTCCGTGTGGCCACACATGCCTGTGCGGTCCGTGGTCACCCGTGCCTGTGCGGTCCGTGACCACACATGCCACTGCGGTCCGTGGTCAACCATGCCTGTGCGGTCCGTGACCACACTTGCTACTGCGGTTCGTGCCCACCCTTACCTGTACGGTCGGGGACCACACGTACCTGTGCGGTTCGTGGCCGCACATGACAGTGCGGTCCGTGGTCACCCATGCCTGTGCGGTCCGGGACCATACATGCCACTGCAGTCCGTGGCCACACATGCCAGTGCGGTCCGTGGCCACACACTGTGCGGTCCCGTGGTCACACATGCCAGTGCGGTCCGTGAGCACACATACCAGTGCGGTCCGTGGCCACACATACATGTGCGGTCCGTCACCACACATGCCACTGCGGTCTGTTTGGCCACAAATGCCAGTGCGGTCCGTGGTCACCCATACCTGTGCGGTCGGGGACCACACGTACCTGTGCGGTCCGTGGCCGCACATGCCAGTGCGGTCCGTGAGCACACATACCAGTGCGGTCCGTGGCCACACATACATACATGTGCGGTCCGTGACCACACATGCCACTGCGGTCCGTTTGGCCACAAATGCCAGTGCGGTCCGTGGTCACCCATGCCTGTGCGGTCCGGGACCATACATGCCACTGCAGTCCGTGGCCACACATGCCAGTGCGGTCCGTGGCCACACACTGTGCGGTCCCGTGGTCACACATGCCAGTGCGGTCCGTGAGCACACATACCAGTGCGGTCCGTGGCCACACATACATGTGCGGTCCGTCACCACACATGCCACTGCGGTCTGTTTGGCCACAAATGCCAGTGCGGTCCGTGGTCACCCATACCTGTGCGGTCGGGGACCACACGTACCTGTGCGGTCCGTGGCCGCACATGCCAGTGCGGTCCGTGAGCACACATACCAGTGCGGTCCGTGGCCACACATACATACATGTGCGGTCCGTGACCACACATGCCACTGCGGTCCGTTTGGCCACAAATGCCAGTGCGGTCCGTGGTCACCCATGCCTGTGCGGTCCGTGACCACACATGCCACTGCGGTCCGTGTGGTCACAAATGCCAGTGCGGTCCGTGGTCACCCATGCCTGTGCGGTCCGTGACCACACATGCCACTGCGGTCCGCGGTCAACCATGCCTGTGCGGGCCGTGACCACATTTGCTACTGCGGTCCGTGCCCACCCATACCTGTGCGGTCGGGGACCACACGTACCTGTGCGGTCCGTGGTCACCCATGCCTGTGCGGTCCGGGACCATACATGCCACTGCAGTCCGTGGCCACACATGTCAGTGCGGTTCGTGGCCACACATACCTGTGCGGTCCCGTGGCCACACATAGCAGTGTGGTCCGTGAGACATCGTGCTGCGGTGCCACCCACTTGTGGCACGGTAAGGGGCAAACACATGGAAGTGTGTGGTCTGAGGACACTTACGCTAACATGTTCCCGGTAAGGCATGAGGTCCGACTCCAGGTTAGGGTGAGGTCTGAACTTTGGGCTTTCCAGCAACTTCAGGAAAAACACACCCGGTATCCGCATATAAACGGGAAATGGGAAAGGGCCATACAGTACATGTAAGGAACTGCATGGGCGCATGGAAACGGAGCACACGTCCAAAACACCCGAGAAAATACTGTAAGCACCTTACGCGCTAATTTCAGGTCGAGCACCTGGGTCGGAAGATCGAGTACATCAACAACCGGCTGGTCGGGAGCAAGGAGAGACCGCTCTCTCCGGACCACCAGTACCAGAACAGTCGCAACGGAGAAGTGCCAGCACAATTCGCGGAATACCAAAACGGCGACGTGCCGGTGCCGGCGAAGCGCTCCATGAGTCCACCGGTAGTGCCGCCGAAGCCCGGGAACAGGTAAGATGGACACTTCGAATTTGCAAAGCTGTTATGAGAGATTTCATTCTGCTCCGGAAGCCATGCCCTGACTTAACAATTTGCTTGACAAATGAGGATTTTGCTACGTTCGGTCAAAAATTCTCAAAAAGCTTGGATCGTGATCTATTAATATATATTAATACTTAAAAAATTATTAACAAAAATCTTTTAATTATTTATATTTATTTTGTGCTCTTCTTAAACGTATTTTGAAATTATTTTAAACAGTATAATATTTATAATCTGCAGTAGTTCATTTTTAGGAGAAAATGACTTTAAAATATCTTTTATTGGGAATTTTTCGCGGAATATGAGCTCACGTAAATTTGAATCTATTTTAAATTTTCAGTAAAATTTACTTTTGCACTTGTTTCAACGCTCCACTAACCTTCACTTATTCAGGCCCAGAATTCAAGCTCAAATGGTCAACTCGCCGAGCGACGAATTCGTGAACGGAAGCTTCGCTCCGGCCGTCCAGCGGACCGCTTTATTCTCCGGATTCCCGAAAGACGAAATTGTCAAATTTTGAACCTTTCTCTCCGTCTCCGTATTTGCCGTGTTTCGTTGTATTTTGGAAATTTCTCACACCTTCACGTTGAACACATTTCAGTTTGCACACATTCGCGTGTGTATTCCCGAGCTCAGGCAATTTTTCGCTGTCTCCCGAGCGTCCTGCTTGCCATGGGCATTCTTCCATCGATCAGTTATCCACGTATTACTGGCATAAATCGGTTCCGTCTCAATGTTGCCACGTTGTATTTAGTCTGTTGTGTGTTTGGAATAACTTATTGTTTGGCACGTAATATAAAGTTCTACCCGGTCCGTAGTGATTGTATCGTGTGGCATCCGGGCGTTGGGCTTAGTAAAAGGCGACAGTCCAGCGGTGGGCGCATTTTTAGTACCAGGATCACATGCCAGAACGTGCGCAGCCCTGCCGCAAATTCGTCCGTGCAGTTCAGCTTTGTGTGGCGTATTGCAGAAGACCGAAATACAGTCTAATAGTTCCCCTGGAAACGGGAAACACCCGCCGGATTTCCCGTGTGCATTTTCCCTACAGCGATGTCTGGTGCAATGTTTGGCGAATTCATGCCAAAAAATAGGATGTTTTTATGGGAAATACAGGACGTTCTCAAGGGCATTGCGCAGTTTCCGAGAACAGTGTGAACTTCATGCAATTTACGATGTTGTCTCCAGAAAATATAGATCCTTCTCAAAAGCTTTCCGCTGTCCCTCCGGGAATTCGCTGAGCGTCCATCAAACTTTCTCTATAAATTCAGTTGACTTAGTCGTTAGTTCGTGGGAACCCTCTGGATTACACGCTTTCGCATGTTTTTTACTGTGACTGTTCGATGCAACCCAATTTATGTTCAGTGCAAACGTCGACCTTTTTGCTGGGAAATTGAGGTCGTCCCAAACAGCAACTCCCGGGAGTTCATCAAGTTCACCGGACAGCTACAAGTCCCAGTTTTGCTATGTTCCCGCGACTCTTACGCATCTCAATCCTACCTTAAGTGGAATTCATTGCACAAAATACCTAAATACACGCCCATTTATCACATGCTGGGCGCGAGCCGGACTCGTCGATGGACAAATTTAATGGATTTCACGGCTATTTCAGGCGTCCAAACGGACATTTTGCTGCAGTCGTATTTCTCATCACGTGCTTCCGTATATTTCAGCCTGATTTACTCGACATTTCGACCCCCGTAACCTAAAAAACACCGGAAAATACATGATCGTCGGACGCGAGTCGACTCGTTATAGCAAAATTTGGTTAATTTCACGGTTATTTCGAGCCTGGACACGAAGTTTTTGCTGCAATCGTATGTATCTTCTCGTGCTTGTATTCTCCAGTTAGAATTACTCGAAATTTCGGTCTCCATACCCCTAAAATACCGAAAAATACATGATTATCGATTTCGTTCCACGACAAGCTCCGACGCGTTTGAATTGGCGGGACGCCCTTTGGGTCCCTGCGGCGGCGCAACTGGGCTACGGTGCCTCTCGGCTTCTACTTTGCCCGTTTACAACGCGCAGTTCCGCATGCAAAATTCGTGTTTATTACGCTTTTTACTGGAAATACATTTGATGGAATTTGACTGGAGAATTTAGGTCCATCTCGGAAGCGCTCTACGGCGCCCTCTATGAACGACAGCAACTCGGTGCCGGCAAGGATCGTCATTGTCGGAACGGCCACGATGAAGCTCAGCGATAGGTGCGTTGCAAATGCGCAGAATTTGAGCCAGAAACGTGTGCACATTTTCGATCAAACATGCAGTATTTTATGAAAGATATACAAGCGAAAATTCCCTCTAAAATTCGACTAAATTAATGTATTTTGTTTTGCGGTAACGACGGGAATACCAAGCGGTTTGGGCCAGGAAAATCACCTCCAAAGTCTCCCATCGAGGGCATATTCACTCGTTAAATGTCGTCTTTTTGAAGCTTACAAACTGCCGCATAAGCGGCGAGACAGAAGGCTCCGGCCACGCCAAAAATGTGGCCATGTTCTTGACGGTGAGGCACGCATATCCGTGCCCCCAAAGTGCGAAGCAGCTCCATTGAATGGTGCAGAGGTCGGAGGATGCGGAGCTGCTCCACTTAGTGATGCGGAGCTGCTCCACTTACCTAGTGGTTAGAAGCTACTCCATTCAGCGATGCGGATCTGCTCCACTAAGTGGTGCAGAGTGGCTCCGCGGAGTGATACGGGCTGCTCCACAAAGGATGAGGAGCTGATGTGAAGCTACTCCATTGAGTGATGCTATGCTACTCCCCTGCGTGATAAGGATCAGCTTCCTCATTGATGCGTAGCTGCTCCACTCAGTGGTACGGAGACATCCATGATAGATCCGCAGCTGCTCCACGGAATTTTACGGAGATGCTCCACTTGATGCGGAGCGCTCCATGGTAAATCCGGAGCTGCTTCACTGCATGATGCGTGACTACTACCTAGGTATGGCCCACATGCTCCACGAACTTACCTAAGCTGCTCCACTCAAAATTACCAGCGCACTCGAAATATGCACAAATGCTGTCGTAGCATTTCCATAATTTTGCTCCTTTCAGGTTCAAGACCATTCCGGAGCCAGCGGCGGGCGGCAGCCGCAGCGCAGGAATGGCGAACGGCGGCGGCGGACGCTTCGCGCAGCGCGGCGGACCGAGGACTGATCCGGGACGCTCGTACCTCCTCGACGACTACATGCTCAACGACCTCCACGGCGACGGGCCGGCGGCGAACGGCGTGGACGAGGGCTACGACGACGACGTCCTCATCGACGAGCCCTTCGACGTGGACACGCGCGTCGTGGGCGGGTAAGGACCGATTCTCCGGTGGACATCCTGTATTTGGACATGCGACCCTATAGTCCATCGCTTGAGTCTGGACCTCTGGACCTCTTAAGCAGGGCTCGGCACTTTTTTCATTGGTGTCAGTCAAAACCCGCAATGTCTTAGTCGGCCTAAGCCTCGCGGCGGTACGTCAAAAGTCCATGGCCAGGACCTAGACTCTCTATACACCCAGGACCACTGGATCAGATCCACCGCTGCCCTGAACCCGACTGGACCTCAATGAACGTTGGCCCACTAGATCACAACGGACCTCGGAGCGGCTATAACCCTGAGCACCATGCCGGACCTCTGGACGGCACTTGACCTCTCAGCCGCACTGGACCTCCGATCCTAACCCTCCACACCTACCCGGAGTCCGGGTAGGTCTAGAGTCCAGGTCTGGGTCACGGACCTAGTATCGACCAGGACCAGGGTTATCGGGCCACGGGCGCTTTGGATCATTCCGAACCACCAGGCGCTAGTCCCAGGCCTAGGCACTTTTTCCATGGTTACCTGGGCCAGGACCTAGACCACCGATCACAGGGCCCGGATTAGGACCAGAAACAAACCCCCAGGACTAAAGGACCAGGACCAGGATTTGCCCAGTCCTGGTCAGACCACCTAGAAACTTGATTTGTTCCAAGAACCAGGACTAACTTCCCCATTTCAGGTTCGCTCCTCGTGCTCCTCGAGGCGGAAGGCGCGGTGGCGGCACTCGTCGCATGGTCGGCGGCCTGAACACCTACGCCGCTCGCGCAACTCCTCTGTCGCCGCCGCCGCGCGGCATGGGCCGCGGCCTTTGGAGCGACCACCGCCAGAACGTCGTCTTCAAGCCGATGCCCGCGGCGCGTCAGCAGCGCGTCCGCACCATCCCCGTGGAGGAGGTCTACGAGGAGATCTACCAGCCGCTTCAGAGGCGCCCCACTCGCCCCATGGCCAGGGTACGCTTTTCATCGGTCCGGTCTTAGGCCGAAAAATATGCTTCTGCGCGAGCTGAGATGGAAACGCTTTAGGCCTACTGGCCCGGTAGATCGAATGCGTTAAGTCGTCTGCACGCGTCCAACAGTAGGCCTAAGTCAAATGCTTAACCCTCCCCAGACCTGTGCTCGTAGGGCTAAAAGTGCTTCGGACAAACCTAACTAAAATTAAGCCCCTAAAGCCCCTCCTAAGACCTAAGGCAGGCTCATTTTAGGTCTAGAATTGGGGGGGGGGAGTCCTGCTTTAGACCACATATGCCTGTCCTTGTAAATCTAACGAAAATGCTTAAGCGTCTCTAGGTCTGTTCTCTTAGTCTAAAAATTCCACGGATAAATCTAAGTATACTTTAAGCAACCCAGGCCCATTCAAGTAGGCCTAAGACGAGTTCATTTTAGGACTCTTAGGCTCAAGGGTTCTTCAGATAAATCTAAGTGAACTTCAAACCATCCGAGCCCGCTCCCCTAGCCGTATGACGGGGTCGTTTTAGGCCTACGGATCTAGGCTTTAGGCCTAGAGAGCTAGAGTATTTGTAGGCCGAATCCACGCTTTAAGCTGTCAAACTCTTGTAGTTGTAGGCCGAAGTCAAATGTTGAATCGTTCAGGCCCATAGGAATGCTTAATAAGTAGTCCCATGTGCTACCCTGGAAACTTGCGTTTTTTCATTCAGCACATGTCATGCAGGCCATTGCCATCTCCAGTTCTCCTTCGGCTATTCTTGTCTGCACGCGTTATTTCTCGCCTTCAACGACCTCGTTTAGAAAGTGCCCGTGCGTCGTTCGATCTACGAGCGCATCGCGGTGAAGCGTCCTCCGATCCGCCAGCTGATTCGTCGCGCCAAGTAAGCGTCCATCTACCAGAAATTATGAGAAAAATTGCCGATTCTCAAAGTTCCAAATTTTTGTATAAAACGCGGATTTTATTTATTTTTTTGTGTTTTTTTAACAAAGCGTACTTCGATGTAATTTTCGACATTGAATTTTCCTTGCCAAATGCTGTTAATTCATTTTTATAGGAGCTTTGATATTGCACTTATCTATCTACTTTAGGGGCCGCTTCGGGCCGCCTCGCGTCATCCCCTCCATCCGCCGCGTTCCGATGAAGGCAAAGGCTCAGCGTGGCACCGCCGCCGGCGGACGCTTCCGTGGAGGGCGTGGTGGTCGCGGCGGCGCTGCACCGCGCCGCAACAACGCGCAACAGCAGCAGAAGAAGAAGACGCCGGCGGAGCTCGACGCGGACCTGGACGCCTACATGAGGAGCAACAAGCACCCGCGAGTGGCCGTCGAGTAGAGCGCGGCCTGAGAGTGTGCCGTGCGGATGTGCCCCTTTTCTGTCTTTGTTGTGCTATTCTAAGGCCCTAGTCAGTCCGGAAGCCTTTTCGCGGGGCTGAAGGGGTAAAAAGATGGCATCAGAGTCTAACAAAAATACGCAAAAACTAATACTCTCAGCCAGACCTAAACATTCAAAGCCATCCGTTTAGACCGAAGACGAACGTTTGCTTAGCCAGGCCTAAACCTTCAAAGTCTGTCCTTTTAGACCTAAAGATTAACTTATTTAAAGTAAGCTGGATTTTAGCAAGCCGTCTTCTCTTGCCTGGCTAGGTCTAAGTCAAACTGTTTAGGCCTTCAAGGCCCGTCTGCCTAAGCTCAAGCAACCAGCCACCCATCAAAGTGGCGACTTTAGGCCTAGAATCCGGACGTTTTATGCCTAAACCATCTTTTTGGGAGTGATAGGCATAAAGTGCTTAGGCGCACTTTATGCCTATACCTAAAGCAGTTAAGTCTAAACAACCCAATGCAGCCTGAATTTGAAGGGACTTTGAATTGCGACCCAAAGGGACCAAAAATTGCAAAGAAACAAACTCTAATCAGATCTTACAGCGTTTTTGGCAAATTTTCCCTTCGCCTCGGCTACGGACTGGCAGGGCCTTCCACTCATTTAGTATTGTCTGTTATCCCTTATTGAATCTGTCTGTCCATCATGCGACCCTATCGTCTCCCTCAAATACTCCACTCCTCTCGTCAACGCAATCGAACCTTTTGTTTTCTCTTATGCGAATAAGGAAAGCTGAATTTTTATGAGGAAAAAGAGAAATATTTTCATTAAATTAAATTCTTCTCGTTAAAATGCTCATTCTATTCCCTGATAATTTCGCCGGAATCGCGACCAACCGTCTCTCTGCCTTCGACTTAATGTCTCGTCTGTTGAGTGCCCGAAACCGACTGTGTTTATCCACCTATTTATTCGTCTCGAACCTATGCAAATCTTGTTGGTCGAAATAAAGCGGCATTATTCCACTTTTGCCGCCGCTGGCAGCAGTTGTCTTAGGCTAAGCCTTCTAGGACTGTGGCTAGCTTTTAGGCTTCGGCTGCAAAAAAGCCACCCAGCCTTGGACTTCACGACGAGCCAAAGTATCCGCGTATCCCGCGTCTTAGCAGGAATCCTCTGAGTTGCCCCTCCTTCCTCCCCTTAAGACGAACAGCAGAAGTTTAAAATCAATTAAAACCCATTCCGACACCACAAAAAAAAACCCAGTTCCCAAGCTGATTCCGTTTCTAAGGTGTTATCCGTTTTAGGGGTGTCTAAGCCTAAGCCTAAACGGAGCAGTCTAAGACTCAGCCTAACCCTAAGCAGAGGGTGTCAGCTCGAGATTCCAGAAAGTTGGCCCTAGAGCTAGAGTGACTAAATTCTTGGACTGGAGGGACTAAGGACTAGAATTAAAGACTAAGCTCTACAGCTAGGGACTTAGGAAATTCGGCGTTGTTTTTAATTACTGCGATGGCAAAAAAATTAGGGGATCGCTTTGCTCCAAATGAGTGAATGGTTTCGCTGTGGTTACGCAGGCGGCGGCCGCCATTTTCAGATGCATGGGGACGGAACTGCCTTGGAATCGGAACTGTCGCGCAGCAGTGAGCCATTCTTTCGTGCCGGCCGTTACTACAGTGACGTACCTAGGATCCGGTCAGGGGGGTGCGCCATGGTAAGGGGGACGCTTACCTTTTTTTTAACACTGATTTTGGCGTGTTTATATCCAATATAGCCCGCCGCAGGCGCCGCCAAACAGTGTTTTTGGGCTTTTTTGGAATAAAATTCATTGAAATTTCAATACCTCAATGGTTTTTCAGTCCCGAATAACAAGTATTTAGGCTAAATATGCCCGCCGCAGGCGCCGCCAACGAGATTTTTAGGCTTTCTTGGTAGAGTTGCCTTGAAAATTTATTTTGCCTTGGTCCCCCCTTACCTCGCCGGGCCTTCGGTCCGACTCCAGGGGGGCGCGCCGCATCCTGCCCCCTAAATACGCCACTGCGTTACTATACTCTCGCACTTTTCGACACCAAATATTCAGTGTAAAATTCACGATTTGCAGCATTCTGCAAATTTTCCACCAACGATCCACAGGCAGGCACAGGCACATTCTCGAACATTCGCCTCGCAACCGTTTCCATTCCGCGACGTGGAGTCTTTCATGGTTTCCACTGGTGGATTATCAGCGGAGGCGGCGGTTGCCGGGCGCCCGATGGGCGTCGCCCAGCGATGCATTTCGGAATCCAACGATACGCGCATATCCATCGAAACGAGCGAAGATTGCCGTCATTTGCATTCTGTTTTGTGGCGAACATTCCCATTGTTTGCCTGGGAGGTTTATGAAGCTCTTTCTCTCCCTAAAGGAATGATGTGGAGTCGCTCTCTTCGAGACGGCTCTCAAGCAACTGAACGGAAGGCAGATGCGTTCTCCGTTCCGATGGTGCCCGTTGGGCTCCGAGCGGTCTCCGTTACAAGCAGATCTCTTCGGAATAGTTCTGTCTTCCGGCAGACCTCTCCATATCCCCCCCCCAGTCTCAGTTCTGAGCTGACCCCCAGGTCTTTTTTATGCGCCCGTCGCAAAGCTGAAACTTTCCGATCGCGCCAAGTTTAAGGCTTGCAACGGAAAAATCTCTTAGAAGCAGTTTGGGCCAGGGGCGTAGCCAGCCAAAATTTTTTTTTGGGGGGGGGGGCAAGTGGCTTGGGGGCCAACCAAGGGTAAACGGCCCAAAATGGGCAAAATTTGGACCCGACGGGGGGTGCGGGTGGACGCTGGCTTACCCCTGGCTACGCCCCTGGTTCGGGCAACAACAGGCCGAGACCCATTCAGTTCCGTACAAAAACAACTCATCTTAATAGTAATTGATTAGACTTCGGCAACCGTACCGTGACGTGTTCCGTTCCGTGCCGTTTTCCAATTCCACGGCACGGATTACGGTACGGATGGGGTACCAGTACGGAGCCGTACACTTTGCCGTACTGTCCGGCCCGGAATATGGCACGGCTCGAAAATTGAGGCCGTTCCGTGCCGCTTTAGGGGAGAACGGCACGGAATACGGCACATTTTGCAGCCGTGACGTATTCCGGGCCGTAGAGTAAGGCACGGAATACGCGGTACGGGGACGGTCAATACGGCACGGAGTACGATGTCGTTTTTACCGGGTGATGGCCTGGACGGCGGTCACGAGATCATATGAGGTCGGGCGCACACATCGATTCCATTAACTGTGCTTCCTCTTGAGATCCCGTAAAGTTTGCCTTTTAAATTCGAAAATCCATCGGAGGCCGATGGCCGCGAGAGGAGACCGTTTTCCTCGCCCGTTCCTCGAGATCTCCCGACGTTCCATCGTGAACTCGGTGCATTTCCGAAACTGTCATCTTTTCCTGAACCAACTCTTATCCATTGCAGCTCCGCCAATGACGATGACCGAGGGTCTGACGGTTCCCGACGCGGAGGACGTCGAGAAGGGCGTCAAGGCTCTCGCATCCGCCAAGGACTCCGATAAGCCCCAGAGCGAAGGGCCCACTCCTCAAAGCACTCGGCCATCGACCGCCGTTCCGGTCTCGGAGACGCCGGTCTCGCTGCCCTCGTCGGTCGATATGAGCAACCTCTCTGCGGACGACACCTTCGACGTGGTCTTCGTGAACGACCTCCCGAACGGACTTCAGTGCGGGCTCTGCGAGCAGGTCCTCCGCGCGCCGGTGAAGCTCCCGTGCGCGCACAAGTTCTGCCGCGGATGCGTGGAAAGTATGAAGTAGGTTATACCCGGCAAAATCCATTGTGAACGAGAGGACCTCAAGAAGTCGCTGATTGACGGTCGGAAAAGCTGACATGAGAGGTCTGATCCCGTCGTGACCTTAGGGGTAAATGGGAGGCCCTCTGATCACAGGTTTTTACGAGGTCTTGACCTCAGTATACTAACTAAAACGTCAGAACAAAAGTATCTTTGAAGAAAAGATCCCTTAGAATTAGCGGGCCGTGCTCGGCACGGGTGGACGGTCGACGTACTATTGTACCCTGCGGGCAGTGTGAGGTCTGACCGCGATTGCGGATGTACGTTCCGACTATGAAGAGGGGACGAAAACATGTCTTGGCACTAGGCTTGGCTCCCGGTGGGAAAGCAAGGACGGCCCTTCTTGCAATGTTGTTCCTGCATCGAACGCCTTAAAGAGCTGATTTAGCGTCTGCCCCATGTGCGGAGCCGAATTCGATCCGACGACGGTACGTCTCTGCAAATTTTTTGCCGGATAATCGTGCAAAAGTGTTTTAGCTGAAGCAAGACAAGGAGACGCACCGTCGCATCCAGCAGCTTGAAGTTAAGTGCAGCTTCTGGGACAATGGCTGCGAGTGGCACGGAGTTCTTAAAGAGCTAAAGGCAAGTTTAGGGTTTTTGCAATTTATTTATTGAAATTATAAAACAGTTAATTTGTTATTTTTTCTTTAGTTGTATTTTATTTTAAAATATTTATAATTTATATTGTTTTATTTTTTATTTGAAAATTTATGCTTCCAGTGGACAGAACCAAATTATATTCTTATGATAAATTACGTTTTTGGGTTTAAATAAATTTTGAAAAAAATAAAGTAATTGCATTTCTAGAGCCACACGCTCAACTGCGATTTCGCCGACGTGATTTGCTCTCGAGGATGTGGCGAGATCTACGCGAAGAAGGACGAGGCAAAGCACCTCGGCGAGCTCTGCTCCAAGCGTACGCTGCCTTGCGAGCACTGCGCCAAGGAGATCACCTTCAAGGGCGTCAAGTTCCACCTTAAGGTGCGCCCAAGTCTTGGCCCTCCTTGTGATAGTGTGGTCCCGGACCTCAGGATCTGTGGTCCGGGAGCACGTGGAAATGACCAATGCGATTCCGGGCCGCATGCCCATGGTGGTCCGGACCGCATGGCTAGTGTGTAGGTCCGGACCGCATGCTTGTATGGTCCCTAGCCACACGACCACTGCGATCCCGGATCGCATGCGTACTGTGGTCCCGGACCGCACACCTAGCGTTGTCACGGACCGCATGGCTAGTGTGGTCCTTGACCGCATGCCTTTGTGGTCTCTGACAGTATGCCTAGAGTGGTCCCTGACCGCATGCCTATGGTCGTCCTGGACCGCATGCTTGGTGTGGTCCGGGTGGCAAGGCTAGTGCGGTACTTGACCGCATGTCTATGGTGGTCCCGGACCGCATTTTGCGGACCCCAGCCGCATGGCTAGTGTGGTCCCAGACTCTTTTCTATTGCGGTCCCTGACTGCACGCACAGCATGGTCCTGGACCGCACGCTATTTGGTTCCGGACCGCATGCCTATTGTGGACCGCATGCTTATTTGTGGTCCGGACCCGCTTGCCTATTGTGGTCCATGACCGCCTGGCTAGTGCGGTCCCTGACCGCGTGCCTAATGCGGTCCCTCGCAGCATGACTTGTGCGTCCCTGACCGCATGCATATTGTGGCCCGGACAGCATGCTATGGTGGTCCGGACCGCACGAGCTCACTGGCCGCATGACTAGTGTGGTCCCGGACCGCATGCACATAGTGGCCCGAGACCACCTGCCACGGGAAGCGTTCAGGTGTGCCCGTCGATGCTGATCAACTGCCCGAACATGTGCGGGCTCGAGAACCGCCCGCGCGGCGAGATCCAGGAGCATCTGCCCACGTGTCCCAAGGCGGGTTCTGGCTGCCCGTTTGCCGAGTTCGGGTGTGACTACAAGGGCGGACGCGAGCATCTCCAGCAGCACATCAAGGAACAGCCGGTGAAGCATCTGTCGTACTTGTGCGACGGCGTGCTGGATTTGAAGGTATTTTTAAAATTAAGCTGGGTTGCCGTAAATTTACCACTCGTGCCTATACAAGTTCGTCGATTTTATTTTTTACTTTAAAATAAATTAGGGTTATTTTTATTCTTTGCTCTGTATTAAATTAAGATTATTTTTACTTTAAAAATTATTTATGTAAAATACCTAGATAAGGTTTATTTATTACTTTACTTACGCTATGTTTATGCCTTCCATTCAAAACATGCATGTACATTTATTCAGCATTCTAAGTTTAAATTTAAGAAATAACTATGTTAATCAAGCCAACAAATTGGGCTCTCACGTCTAAAAGATTTTTTAACGATTTTAAATTTACCAATTTTTAAAAGCTCTCTTTTCGACAATTTCAGCACTAACGTACGCCAGGGCAAAAATTCAGCTTTATTAGAAATTGTGGTCAAGTAGAGCTATGCGGCGTTTATGGTAGAACATTTCAGCAACTTCTTGGCCACGTGCAGCTGAACATGGAGAAGATGGACCGCAACATGAACACGCTTCAGACGCGGGTATGTTTTTCTTTAGCGGGACGACCCCCTCCCTTACGTGCTCCATTCGGTTTTGACCCCTCTGTTCCACTTCATAACGGGCTCAGAAGGAACGTCTGAAAAACGGCCCGTTTACCGCTCCGTTCTCCACACAGAACGGTGTCAACTTTCAACCCGTTCAGTGCTCTGTTCTCTGCTAGGACGGAACGGGAAACGATGGCTCGGCCGTTCAGTCTTCCGTCAGGTGAAGGACGCAAAAGATCATGGAACGGGTCGTCAGGCGGAACTGCCCGCTAACGCTATTAAAAGTCCGGTGAACTTGGAAACCAATGGTCCATGAGGCAGGCAAGTAAGGCCTGGAACGCGCGTGAAAGAAATCCAGCGCGATTTTCGGTAGAGGTTCGATGTCTGTGCAGATTGACGTGATGCGTCGGACCGTAGCTACTCCGTACAGTGTCGTACTGTCATATTCAAAGTGCGGTGGTACGGTACTGTGCGGGAGGGAAAGTACAGTACGGAGCACGGGTACGGCGCCATAGGAGGCCGCATTGCATGTCGTTCCGTTGGCAGTACAGTACGGGAGGGGTCAGTACGGTACGGAGTCCGGTACGGTACAGAACGATGCCGGATTTCATGCCTCCGTACCGTACTTTGTGCTACGGCACGCCATCTTTTTGGCTCGGAACGGCGCGGACTGCGGTAAGGTAGGGGCAGAAGGCACAGAGTACGGTACGGAGTGAGGCAGCACGGTACGGAGTAATGGTCCGCATCATCTCGAATTAATGTTCTCATGCCAAATAGCGGTCTAGTGAGGTTAGAAACACATGCGCCAGTGAGGTCAGCAAGATTTCCGGTTGATGTTCAATGGCTGAACGAGGTCAGGAGGTCATTTGGCTGACGCCAGGAGGGCATGAAACCGACGTCATTTAAGCGCCGTTGATGAGGCCATAATTGCAGATCTCGAGCCTGGAAAAGCTCTACGGCGCGCAATTCATCTGGCGCGTCGACGACGTCAAGGCGAAGCAGAACGAGGCGCAGGGCGGCACTCGGACGACCGTCTTCTCGGCCCCGTTTCTGTCGGGACGTCATGGCTACAAGCTGATCCTGAGCATGAGTCTTTGGGGCGACGGACCGGGTGCGTCTAAAACATTAAAACAGAAAATTTTAATTAATCACATATTAATTGTAATATTAAATCGAAAAAACGATTAAAAACACAATATAGGTATTTTTTTGAAAAGAGCGAATAAAATGAATTATATTACCAAACTTTATCAGTTAATTAAATTTATAAAAAAATAACAAAAAATAAACAATTAAGCATATTAATGTCTTATATCCTTCACTTCAGTCCGCGGCAAGTACATCTCGGTGTACATCTCCATTATGAAGGGAGAGTTCGACTCGCTGCTTCCGTGGCCCTTTGTGCACAAGGTGACCTTCACGCTCATGGACCAGGTAGGTATATAACTATGCAGTGTAGAAAGGTCTTCCAAATGGGGCTTACCAGTAAGTTACTATCCATTCGTCTTAAATAATCGGCCTGCAAGCGTCTGACGGGCTTTCAATAGG
This sequence comes from Aphelenchus avenae, assembly GCA_020875895.1. NCBI lineage: Eukaryota > Metazoa > Nematoda > Chromadorea > Rhabditida > Aphelenchidae > Aphelenchus > Aphelenchus avenae. Next base: position 306,616 of record JNEY01000026.1, on the reverse strand, counting down.
TAGTGTCGTGGACTCAGACTTTGGCATACCCTCCCCGTACTCCTTTCCGTACCAGTACGGAACGGAGACGAGTACTACCGCCTCGACGTTCCGTATGCCGTTCCGTAGAGTACGGAACGGTAAACGGTACGGCAAAAAACGGTCGTTTTTCCGTGCCGTTCTTCACTAAAACGGCATGGAACGGCGTCATTTTTCGAGCCGTGCCGTACTCCGTCCCGTACCAGTACAGGACTGCGTACGGCTAAGAACCACTCCAACGCCGTTCCTTCTCCGTTCCGTAGAAAACGGCACGGAATACGGAACGGAGTACGGTACGGTGCGGCTGCCTAAGTCTACGTGGACTCACTTACGATCTCGAAGACCTCCGTACGATTTCTTTCTTTCAGAACCCCGTGCTGGACGAGCGCGAGCACATGGTGTACGTGGTGAAGCCGTCGTCGGAGGCCGCCAACCGGCCCTATCTTGCGCGGCCCATCGGCGAACGCAACGCATCCTTCGGCGCGCAGGCGTTCCTCCCGCTCGAGGACCTGGACAAGTACGTGAAGGACAACAAGATGTTCCTCAAGTGCAACGTCGACACCGAGCACATGATCATGCTCTAAGACGTGCGGGAAGGCCGGAGGGTTTAAGTCGAGAAAAACGGTGTATACTATTGCTTTAGAGCTCATCATATTTGGCACATTCGTAGTCACGACTTTGTAGCAACATGCGAACCCTTACCCACAGTTATTTGGCGAAATAAAAGATTGCACCAACACGACGTGCCACGCCCTCGATCAGATTACGCATGAGAGGAAGCCTAAGCCATTGTTTCGGTGAACTGCCAAGTTCACAGAAATTCGGTGAACTGAACTGAACTCGAGCCTCGGTTCAGTTCAGCTCGGTTCAGCGAAAAAAATTCCGGTTTGTATCGGCTTTCTAATTTTTGGGATGAACTGCCAAGTTCACTGAACTTTAGTGAACTGAACTGAACTCGAGCTCCAATTCAGTTCAGTTCATCGCGAAAGACCCGGTTCATCGGAAACACTGGCCTAACCGGAGCATAAAACAGCGGTCCAATTTGAGCCTAATGACTGAGGCGAAAGTTGCGACTGAGACTATTCTTGGATAAACGACGGCTCCCTCACAACCCGAACGAAACATTGAACAAGACATCACGTGAGAAGGCGGAAACTGAAATGTTTTGGAGGTTACGTTTTTAAGCCTCTTACAGCTGCGCTCGCAAAGCTGGTGGGCCTTAAATAGACCGATGTTTGTTAAAGGTATGCCCGTCGCGATGGAAAGCCAATCAAATTTTGCGACATTTCTTTGACAGTTTCAGAGAATACTATACCCGGAAATAGCCAGAAAACGGAAAAATAAGACTGGAGTCGGGCGCAACCTCGACAGGGGCGTAGCCAGACCAAAATTTTGGACGGAGCCAAGGGGGTTGGGGGGGGGCAACCAGGGCTAAATGGACCAAAATGGGCAAATTTTCACTCAAAATCGCATGGCGGAACCACATTCGTCGGTGTAAGGACAAGCCTATTGTTTGTAGGTCTTATTCCTATTGTCGGCCTGTAGGTCTTAGACCCTGATTAAACAGTCCGAGCTTCGCTCGGAAGCCTGCTTCAAGGCGTACGTATGTTTTAGGGGCCGTCCAGAAAATATGTAATCATTACATCGCCTTTTTACCTCCCCCCCTGTAATCTAAATGTAATCAGGGGTCTGACCCCCCCACCCCCCCCCCTCCCCCCTGTAATATTACACCCACAAAATCGGGTTTTAAGCTGTCTAAACCTAGGTACTTTATACGTATTAGTTTAGAAGCATGTTATTCGACGTTCTGAAGCATATGACATCGTTTAATGTGAAACTTTCACGACACTAAATTTTTTTTATTTTTGCCTTGGTCCCCCTTTGGTGCTTACGCTCGATGTCACATTTTAGGCCGCCGCATGCGCTCATAGCGCAATTTTGGCTATGTGGGCTTCAGATGCTTCAAACTGTGGCGATTGCCGAAGGAAACCGGATTTAGCCCGCCACACCAACGGTTTTTTTGGCCATTTTGTGAAGCTTGCAATGAAAAATTTTGGCTCAAAATCGGCCCAAAATGGGCCATATTCGGTGAAAAAAGGGCCCGCCGCAGGCGAAGCCGACCAAATTTTCGGCGAAAATGGGCAAGATTTGTAAAAACGTGCTCAAAAGTTAGTCCAAAATTGGCCCGCCGCAGGCGACACCAACGAAATTTTAGGTGAAAATTTGCAATATATAGTCAAAATTCGCTCTGGGCGGCGCCTAGCGGAGGGCCATTTTATCTAGTGCTGATTACGTAATCTAGGCCTTGACCCCCCTGTAATCAAATGTAATCAGAGGCCTGACCCCCCTGTAAGGATTACATATTTTCTGGATGGCCCCTTAGTTGCAGTGCATTACAGCATATTATCTAGCAAAAAATTTCGGCCAATATGGGGTATCGATAGCATTAAGCATTGTTCTGTATGCTGTTCCGCTCTGCGCTTTTCGCCCATTTTAGACCACCATCCCCCCTGTCCGGAAATCCTGGCTACGGCTCTAATCATCAGGCGCATGGACTTTCTCTGCTGAGCCCAACGCTGGTCAGCGTTGATTCCGTCGACGCTCCGCCAGCGCGTCCTAGCGTCCTGACCGCTGGCGACTCACAGTGCGGCCGCCAGCCACCTCGCCGCCGGTGACGCGACCGACGGCCGACGCGTAACGCGTGCACTGATTTGCAACCCACGCCGTTCGCGTCCTTTCCAATCCACTTGTTTGCATACGCTTTGTTCCGCCATTTAGCGGACGATTTTCGACGAAAACCTGATACGTTTGGCATTATTTGCAGTCCCTGAAATTCGAAGGATGCTTGTGGATTTTAGCGAAATGCGTTTTAGCAGCCAATTTGTCTCTTTAGTGAACTAGCCACAAGAATTACTAACTCATATATAACTTAACTTATTATAATTATTGGTCTATGATAAAATATATATTAACTTATATTATTATCAATAATTATATAACTCATAATAAATAATTATTATAAATAAGTTAACTTATTATAATTACCATTAATTATTAATTATTAACTGCTTTCCCACTGTCGCTTGTCCGCATATTAAATGTCAGGGACTTATTTTGTAGGGCTTATTAGAGGACCCTAATGTTCCGCTTCGAGCTTTCCGCTGTCACAGTCTCAGTCAGTTAAAATCTGCTTGGTTCGTCATGTTTCATTTTTCATCCATTTCTCGCGAGTTTTCTGAACGTTTCACTGCCTAATTTGTTTCCGGAAGCATCTGTTTAGGCCTACTAATACCGGCTCTGTTTAGGCCTACTTCTTCACGGCCGTCTCCATTGCATGCCGCACACGAGGCCCCAGTACAACGTCCTGAGACGCTGCGGTCCATTCGGAACAGTCACGATGGCCCTCGAGGACGACGCGAGGACGTCGGCAAGCGAAGACGACGACGTTGAGGTGCTCGAAGAAACCGACGCCGAAGAATTGTCCGCTGAGCGTCGGGCCGCGATATGCATAGCTGTGCTAGGTAGGACTTTCTATCGCAAGTAAAGGTCGGCAATCGTACAGATAGTACGGCCGTACCGTATCGTACTCCGTACTGTACGATACGGGGTGAGCCAGTACGGTACGGAGTACGGCACGGCCTATATTAAAGCCGTGCTACGGCCCGTACTAGTGCATTTTAGCCAGAGAATGTTGCCGTACCGTACCCCGTACTGCACCAATACGGTACGGTACGGAAACCAGTACTGGTCCGAGCCGTACCGTACCCCGTACCGTAGAATACGGTACGCAGCACGGTACGGTACGGGCCATGTAGGTCAATGGAAAGGCATATCTTGTGGTCCGGTTACGATAGATACCCTTACCGAGGATCGGCACTCGGCATGCGTACCGTACTCCGTACCGTACTACCCCCCCCCCCCGTACCGTACTGACCGCCTCCGTACCGTACAGTACGGCACGGAGTACGTTACGGTCCGTAATACGGTACGGTACGGCCGTAGTACGGCCCGTACTCGTTATAAAATGCCAGAAAATCGAAGCCGTACCGTACTGCCGTACTGGACCTCCATCCGTACCGTACTGACCCACCCCGTACCTACAGTCCGGAGTGCGGTACGGTACGGCCGTACTGTCTGTACGACTGCCGACCTTTAGTCAAATGGAACAATATATTTGTGGTCCGGTTACCCCTATACCCTTACCTATGTACCCTTACCGGGCTCACTTTGCAATCGAATCCGATCTCGGATGCAACTGCAAATTCGGGCATGGTGGACCGCACAGATACGCACGCTATAGGACGTCCGGCGAGATCGCTCACATGAGTCATAAACAGGCGTCGTTACCGTCCATTTAGGTCGTCCTGCGACGCCAGCCCACGCGCCACGCCACGTGCCAGACGCTGCGGAGGAGCCTGGTCGAGCTAAGGATGACGCGAAGGAGGACGCAGGTACGTCCTCAACTTTTCCCATCGTCAGGATAATGTGCGAATTCAGCAGCTCGAGGTGAATCCGCTGACGTTGGACAAGCAGAGGACGGAGACCGTGCGGAGAGCGACGACGATCTTCGGCTGACGCAAGCGCTAACGATTCATCGCATTCGGGTGGCCGCCGACTACGGCGACGTTCGCGACGCGTTGGACGACTTTTGCGGGCCAGGTACGTACCCCGGGGTTTCGAGTCGGAATGAATGGATCTCTTTGATTTCGACAATCGCTTAAAGATCGGAAGTCGGAGGCGGGAACGAACTAGGACCTTCCCCAGCCATCGTTTAATAACAGAAGGTCCTTGCTAAAACCGCAAGACTCTTTCTGCTTTAAGAACCGTATTTCTTCAAATAGATCCCCATGGTTTATATTACTAATGGTGTTCGGCATGGGGTTCTAACATAAGGGGGTCCATTAGAGGGGTGTTTTTTACTACTAAGGGCGTCCAAAAAATAAGCCTAAGCCGAGGGTTAAGCCTTAAGATTTTTCAAATTTCGACAAAAATTGGCCAAAAAAAATCATTAAATTTTGGCCTTTTTTACCAATATTTTCCCCTTTTCGCCACAGTCATGCGTTAGAATACGTAAACGGCCTTCACACGATGCATTCAGTGGAGAAAATGCTTGAAAATGTGCCAAAACCGTCGGCTTAATTTCGTCTTAGGCTTAGGTCTGAGGAAGGGGTCTAATGGAAGGGGTGGGGGTCTATTAGAGGGGGGGGCCTATATTAGAAGAACTACGGTGTACTGTTGACTTTAGACTGGCGAGACGAAGCCCGCATCCTGCGCGAGCATCCCGTCGAAGAGCACGTATGCGATAGCGGCCACCAGTCCGCCGACGACAGCGGTGATAGCGACGACGAGACCACCGACGTGCTGCTGGAGCTGCACCGAATGGTCGCCGGAAACCTCGAAGGATTCGTGAAGACGGTCGAGAGACGGAGCGAGGAAGGTACGCGTACCAGGCGATATTTTCGTGTAAATACAGTCGTATCCAGCAGTCGTACAGACAGTACGCCCGTACCGTACCGTACGGAGTACGGTACGGGGGGGTCAGTACGGTACGGAATACGGTACGGGGGGTCAGTACGGTACGGGGTACGGCGCCGTACTTGAGCACGTTACGGGGGCTCAGTACGATACGGAGTACGGTACGGGGGGCCCAGTACGGTACGGGGGGTTAGTACGGAACGGAGTACGGTACGCCGGGGTCAGTACGGAACGGAGTACGGTACGGGGGGTCAGTACGGTACGGGGTACGGCGCCGTACTTGAGCACGTTACGGGGGCTCAGTACGGAACGGAGTACGGTACGTGGGGTCAGTACGGAACGGAGTACGGTACGGGGGGTTAGTACGGAACGGAGTACGGTACGCCGGGGTCAGTACGGAACGGAGTACGGTACGGGGGGTCAGTACGGTACGGGGTACGGCGCCGTACTTAAGTACGGTACGAGGGTCAGTACGGAGGGGAGTACGGTACGGTACGGCGTACAAGACATAATGCACTTTCACGCACGTTAATGCATTCTCCATTTCAGAACGCCGCATAGAACTCCGCCTCGCTGAAATCTCGCTTGCGAAGGAGTACGGGGAACGTCAGATAGCGATGCACAGCGTCGAGATCAAGCAACTGATGGATCGCCTCAAGAGCGTCACTAAAGAGGGTACCCAGCCCCTTCGATTGTGCATAGTCTAAGGTAACCAGTTTTAGAGCGTCGGATGATTCCCGCGCGCATCGAGGACCTCGAAGCGGCGTCAACAACGTGCGAGGAGGCGATTCAGGAACTGCAACACGAGGAGAAGCAGCTGCTAGCGAGGAGGGATCGGCTTCGACGCAAGGGTACGACTAGAGATGCCACGGACCACCCCCTAGCCGAGTGCCGTTCCGAGCTGACATCCTCCGAGCCGAGCTGCCTAAGCCTACGCCTAAACCGGGGTTGGCTAGTTCTAAGCAGGAGTAAGCAAGTCCTAAGCCGGGGTAGGCTAGTCCTAATCCGGGGTAAGTTAGTCCTAATCCGGGGTAAACTAGTCCTAAGCCGGGGCAAGCTAGTCCTAAGCCGGGGTAAGCTAGTCCTAAGCCGGGGTAAGCTAGTCCTAAGCAGGGGTAAGCAAGTCCTAAGCCGGGGTAAGCTAGTCCTAAGCCGGGGTAAGCTAGTCCTAAGCAGGGGTAAGCTAGTCCTAAGCCGGGGTAGGCTAGTCCTAAGCCGGGCTAGGCCGGTCAAGCTAGTCCTAAGCAGGCGCAAGCTAGTCCTAAGCCGGCGTAGGCGAGTCCTAAGCTGGAGTAGTTATTGTTGTCCCGGACCTATTGTCCACCCGGCCCTATTGTCCATCCGGCCTTATTGTACCCGGTCTCCGGCCCTGTTGTGAGGCCCCGGAAGTACAGTGCGTGCCCATGGATCTACGGAGAACATTTTCCGCATTTAGCTCTCAATCGCGCCCTCTCCGGTCTCCTGCGAGAGGCCGCCGTCGATGCCCAGCACCGGCAACTCGTCCTGCTGATCGCCGAGAACGCGGCTCTTCGTGAACGACTAGAGCACTACGAAGCGTACGAAGACGTAGAGCCGTGCGTGGCGCAAATTGCGGTCGCAGACGAGACGGCCGTCACCGACGATGGCGAGGATCGCAGAGCTGAAGGTAGGCCCTTGTATGTGCCCCCATTTCAAGAAGGACGTGTGGAGTTGAGTGTCGCGGTAACGCCCCACAGCCAGTGGATTTAGGTTTTCAGGATAGGAGGGAGGGAGGTCGTGGGACAAGGGGATGGACTCCTAAAAATGGGTAAAACGGGGATCAAAATGGCCTCAAATCAGTAACGGCATATTTAGGCAATATTAACTAATCTAGGTTTTTCCTTAAATAAGTTTTTCTTATTAAATTAATTAAAAATAATTGTCATACATTAAATAAATTAAATTTTATTACACAAAATTTACTTATTTAATTCAAATCAAATTTTTACTTAAAATAAAATTACATATTAAATTCGATTTAAAAAAAAGTAATTCAAAAATTTACTTGTTTATTTTAAAATCTTTCTTCACCAAAGGGTCCCGCTCTCAACCCCCTCCCCCTCCACCCGGCCGCTAAATGCGGCCCTGGTCCACGCCACCCGTAATGACAACGTCTTCTTGTAGGCAACGGATTCAGCAACACGTCTCTGCCGTCGTCGTGGACTCCAGGCGCCGGTTCGCCCATCCATCGTCACCCCTTCGAGGTCGTCTCGCAGAGCCGTGGAATTGTGGACATCGTTCCGAGAACACTCATCGCATTCCTTTGGGTCGTTATCATCGCGTACGCCGTCGCTTTCCTCTACTTCATCAACACGTCTAACGGCCGATAGTCCGTCTTCTCTTCGCATGCATGTTCCTGTCATTTCATTGACGTCATTGCCCACCTATTCCAGGTCATTTAAAGTCGCTTAGCGGGCTGAAACCGACAACGGGAAAGCTTTTAGGCCGTTGCGGGGGGGGGGACGGGCAAATTTGGTCAAAAAAACCTGGAATGACTCTTGTTTTAGAACCGAGCCTTTTCCGCCTTAAAAAATCCTATTTAAGTTTAAAAAATATAAATCTAAGAATTGAATTTAAAAATTAAGTTTCAAAAAATAAATAATGGTTTAAAATATAAATATAAAATTTTAACAAATGCAATAATTTCAACTACATAAAGTGGAACAAACTTTGACTAAAACTTCCCACAAGAACATTCTTCGCCGAAAGGGGGCTCCCGTCCCCCGTTGCTAAGCTGCTGGTCATGGTTTCGTCTTTTTTTGGTTCGTGCCTTCCTCCTCATCGTCAATATTGTTCTACTCAGTGTCATTTTGAAGCATGATTGTACAGAATGTTTGAACTCTAGCGTCCGAAGCTTGTATATCACGTGACAATAGCCCGTTGTACATTATGCATATTCACGTGCTCTCTTTGTTCTGTACTCATCATGAGTTGTGCCAGTGAGCATAAAGTTCGGATGGCGCAACGGGACCGGCATCCGCTTCTTCCGGAGAGGTGGTTCGAAAATTTCTACAAAGAAAATTTGGCCTGCAGTGGGCCTGCCCGGGCCCTGACCCGGGCTGCACAGGGCTGATCGGAGCAACGCCAAAGAGAACCGCAAAACTGAGCGGGTAGAAGGCCATGGCTGCACGCAGCGCCAAGCGAACTTTTAGGCGGGACTTTGAAAGCTATCCCGATGAAGGACCTATGGAAAATTTCTTTAATTTCGGGGAAAAAACGATAACGGAACGTTCAGAAACGAAGAAGTCGCATCGGTCAATGCTAATAAAAGATTTGCCGGCAACTGTAGTCGAACCCTGCGCTTGATTCGCCGCCACCACAACCGAGTGCGCCATGAGAACGACGTGGGGCGCAGCTGAAAGCGTAAGCGATGCGACTTTCCCCACAAATTTCCCGTATCCCATAAAATAAACTCACTTTACCCAATCCAGTAACACCCAGTTTAGGACTGAGCACCCCAGCTTAGGAACGCTTAGGCTGAGGCTTAAGGCTTAAGCCGTTTATTTACAGGGGCCCCAGATGTAATTTCCCGAAAGGGGGCGGCGGACCCCTTGCAGGGGGGCGGTAGGGGCGGTAAGGGGGCGGTTTTTCTAAAGTGTCGGAATTTGCTCTTTTAAAAATTTTGAACTGCTACTTTAGCATGTTTTAATCACTAATAGCCCGCAGCAGGCGCCGACCGAGGCAATTTTGGGCTGTTTTGCAAAAACTCGTTAAAATTTTGATCACCGAACACAGTTTTTTGACTTTTCCGCCCCTGGCGGCTTTGCCAAGGGGGGCGGTAGACCCCAAAAAGGGGGCGTCCGCCCCCCAGGGAAGGCGGTCTGGGAGCCCTGTATTTAGGGTTTAGGCTGAGGCTTAGGCTCAGGTACACCAGAAATCATGTTGAAAATTTATGGGGAAAGTGAGTTAAATTTATGGTTACGGAAAAGTTATGAGGAAAAAAGTCGAATTTACGGGTACCGAAAATTTATGGGGAAACCGAGGTAAATTTATGGGGTTTTCGCAGTAGTCGCATGCGTAGCGGCACACACGCGCTCTGAGATTTCCCGGACAGATTTCACGCGCTGTGTTCGAAGCAAAAAGTGAGGAACGCCTTGTCCTTATTCACTACCTACCTTATTCATAGGTCCTCGGACGCTCGGTGCGGTAGAGCAATTAACCGGCGACCCAGACTCGCTAAGTTGCTCTTCCGCGCTGAGAGTCCTTGCGACGGGTTTTGGGAGGTCGTCCGCGCTGTGCGGCCGGCCACTTTCGAACAGAAGCGCCATTCCGCTAACGTGCGTGCTCTCCCGTGTGCGAGCTGGGAATGAACGATGGACCCGGTTAAGGAAAAACGGATTCGAAATTAAAGGATCGGCAAACCCAAGCCGTACCGTACTGACCCTTCCGTACCGTACTGCCGTACCGTACTGACCCTTCCGTACCGTACTGACCCTTCCGTACCGTACTGACCCTTCCGTACCGTACTGACCCTTCCGTACCGTACTGCCGTACCGTACTGACCCTTCCGTACCGTACTGACCCTTCCGTACCGTACTGACCCTTCCGTACCGTACTGACCCTTCCGTACCGTACTGACCCTTCCGTACCGTACTGACCCTTCCGTACCGTACTG
>JNEY01000026.1:271344-283133 GCA_020875895.1 Aphelenchus avenae | reverse complement strand
CCGTACCGTACTGCCCCCCCCCCCCGTACCGTACTCCGTGCCGTAGAGTACGGTACGGAATACGGTACGGCCCGTATTCAAAGCCGTACTACGGCCCGTTGTAGTGCGTACTAGCCAGAAAGTCATGCCGTACCGTACTCCGTACTGAGCATGACCCCCCGTACCGTACTCCGTACCGTAGAGTACGGTACGCAGTACGGTACGGTACGGAATACGGTGCGGCCGACTACGTATACTGCAAATGCCTGCGTTAATCATTGATGCGTTGACGACATGTTTCCAGTCTTTCGCGGACTGTTATCCTAGGGGGACTCATACTTTGGATGCATGTGACGTAGGGTTCGCCTGCAGAGAGCTGCAAGGCGAGCTTTGACAATCGTTTCGCCCAGTAAGTCAGGGTTTCACTAACCACAATTTAGGTGCTACCCTTTGCCGAAAGCTGTGGCGTGGTCACGCGGCTCCTGCCCATGTTCATTGCGATTAGTGCGCAGGTCGTCCTGTGGGTCGGCGTCATGGTCACGCTAGCTGTACTCTCGTTCCGTAGGCTGAAGTTCCTGGAACGACAACGTATAGTACGCGGCTACCGGCACCATCGGCAACTGCTGTGTTCGCTTGTCGTACAGGTAAGCAGAAACTAGAGAAACTAAGCTAGAACGGAAGGGAATGGAAAACGCAGTGGTGGCCACCGACGCAGTGTAGTTTAAGTTAACTGGAATGCATTTTGGCCCACCACAGGCGGCAGAGTCTTAGGTCAAACTGGGATTACCCAAATTTTTGAAAGTTTTGTCAGCCGGCGGGAAACTTAGAAGCATTTTTGTCCGATAGAGTCGAAAAAACTGCGTATGCTCGACGATGTGCCATGCACGTCAAGCGGGCGTGTCTCGGAATTCCGACCCCGAACTGCGAAGGTAATCTCGTTCCGATTCCGAATTCCCTTTTTCGTTCCGATTCCGATTTTTGAATAGAAAGGGTTTTCTAGCGGATGTCGAACGGAACGACGTAATTCCGAGACGCTCGCGACATTTAGGTCGCCGTACCCTACGCTACCATCATCTTGCCCACTGCTGTCATCCTTGTCTGCATGACGTTTGAAGTCCCAAACGCTACCTGTAAGTAGTACCTGCTTGCCCCGTACGCTCGTAAGGGACGTGTTTAGTGATCTCGCAGATCGCAACGCAAATGCCCACGCTGCACTCGTTCTTCAACGCGACGACGATGATCCTGATGACGAGACCCTATCGAGAGAAGCTGTTTGAATGGCTCCGCATTCACGACTCGAAGGCCATCGCGAAGACTCAAACGTCCCTGCCGTCCAATGCGTCGCTCTTCCAGAGGGTGCAGCACAGCCACGCTGCGCCACCGGGTTCAAGCCCCATGATGGGGAGGCGAGGACATTCCGCTGTTGTATGATTGACACACTATGTTTATAAAGTTTCGACGTCGGAACTAACTGTTATAAGTATTTCTTGAAGAAAATAGTCTCGCGGTGCGCTGTTCTCCAAGATGAACTAAAATACGGTGAGTATGGACTGTAAACGCTGGTTGCAGACTGTTAGCCTGATTTAACGAGTTTTTGCAAATCTGGAAGTGTCCTTCTGGCGAATCATATGCTGTTCTCTCTTTATAATCGCTGAGTTTAATGGTTTCCGCTAAGAACTGATGCTTGTCTGGGTAACGTGCTTGCCTGATTAAATTTGGCAAATACAGTGAAAAGGTGCTGTGGCGGCGCCTGCGGCGGGCCAGTCTGGGGTTGGTCCACTGAACTGGAGGTCGAGTTCAGTTCATTTTACTCGCCCTATTGAGAGAAGTTGTTTGAATGGCTACGCACTCGTGATTCGAAGGTCGTCGCGAAGGCTCAAATTCTTTGCCCTCCAATGCTTCGCCCTTCCAAGGGTCCAGCAGAGCCACGTAGGTGCACTGAATGCAACTGCCAATTTCTAGGTCGGGTACACATCTGAATTACCATTGTTGCGCTGGCAACATAGCGCCTCATATATATGTTGCAGCCGTTGGTGTTTTTTAGCCAACCACGTGGTTGGCTAAACCATCAGCCGATCAACGTGATCGGCTAGCCAACCACGTATAACACCGTTTGCTAGCCAACCGCGTTTTTAACATCGTTGGCTAGCCAACCACGTGGTTGGCTGAAATTTCAGCCAATCGCGTGAAATAACACCGTTGGCTAGCCAACGACGTCTTGAGAATATGGTTGGCAAGGAGTATGAGTTCAGGGCATCAGGCCGTCAATGACAAGAACTTCGGCGATAATGCGAAATATGGAATTTGCACTGATGCGAGCGTCATTCTGCCCGCTGTGAACGCATCCGACGGGAAGAAATGAAGCGGGACGATCGCCTAAGACCCGCGGGAACGGGCCGAAGGACAGTCCTATTCGACAAATAATAGCGGAAGGAACCGATGCGTAGAGTTAAGCGCCTTTTTCACCGTCTACCGGAAGACGTTTGAGCGAACAAAGCAAATGTGTGGTTCCTTTATTTCGACTGAAGAAGTGATGTTCTTGTGTCGTGTGGTTTTAGGACTTCTTGATCGTGCTAAAATAAATTCCGTGAATACAAAGAGCGCGTTGCTAAAGGAGAGTGACACAAGACGGGCCTTCGCAAAGACGATGTGCATTCCAAGCCGGAGGAAGGGCTGCTACTGAACTGAGCATCAAATTGCGTATCGGTAAATTGAGTATCCGCCACTAGCAGAAAATGAGTATCCACTACTAGCAGGATACTAGTTATGCCTAAAGCCTGAGCCTAGGCCTAATCCATAAAACCAGTGGCGTAGCCAGGATCCGGTCAGGGAGGGGGCGCCATGATAAGGGGGGACCCTTACCTATTTTTTCGGCGCCGACCGAAGGACGGCGCCGAAAATATGCCTTGGTCCCCCCTTTGGTAGTTTTCCGAAGTCTCCCTTTTTTGCCCCATAGCGGTTTTTAACACAGATTTTGGCGTGTTTATACCCAATATAGCCCGCCGCAGGCGGCGCCAAAAAGCGTTTTTGGGCTTTTTTGAAATAAAATTCATCGAAAATACAAGGCTTCAATGGTTTTTCAGTCCCGAATATCACGTATTTGGCCTAAATATGCCCGTCGCAGGCGCCGCCAACGAGAATTTTAGGCTTTCTTGGTAAAGTTGCCTCGAAAATTTATTTTGCCTTGGTCCCCCCTTAGCTACGCCACTGCATAAAACAGCCACCGCCGGCGCCGTCATAGCGATTTTTCGGCATAAGCCGCAAGGAATAGGTAAAAATTTGGCCGGAATTTGTAAATTTATCCGGGCCTACCCTAGGCCCGGCCCGAGGCCCGGCTCGGTTTGTAAAGTCGGGGCCCGGGCCCGGCCCGGCGGGCCTAGGGCCCTTGTGCGCATGGTTGCGCGGTACCAGTGCCCATCTCTACCGTACGCCTGTACGGCCCCCGTACCCGTACTTTTTACGTTATAAAGCGCCAAACTTGTTAAAATTCAAGTAAACTGAAGGTCTGATACCATTGAATCGCAAGAATGGTAATTTAGATTCCGTACGCCTTAGTCACGGTCAATCTCGACAAGCGGTAGCATCGGATGGCTTAACGCGTCTAAAGCTCGTTATAGCCTCGGGCCGCTGGCCGTGAAATACGGCTATAAGCTGATTGCGTAAGTGCACGGCCTATTCACTCAAAATGGCGAAACTCTTCGCCGCGATTTCAACACATTATCCAGTCGGTGGGGCGTCTAGCTTACGACATTTTTAAAAGTATAATTAAATAAAATTTTAGTTTGTCCATTTAGTATATATATATGTACCATTTAAATAACATTAACAGAAAATATTAAAGTATTATAATATTAATATCAAATACCAAAGTATTAAATATTAAATTTCGCTATTTATTTATTTCATTAACAGCAATGTTTTTTCAACATTTTAACTCGATAAATTCCCAAATAAATCCAAAAGTTCTTGATAATCGAAACGATCCCAGCCATTACCAGGGCGATGGCCCTGAAATATGGCTATGAGCTGATTGCGCAAAGTGCACGGCCTAATCACACAAAATGGCGAAAATCGTCGCTAGGATTTCGGCAAAATCTTCGCCAGGATTTCGGCACATTATCCGAGCGCTTGGGGCGCTCGGATTACGCGGATGATCCCGGTCAGGTGACACTTTCGCTAATCAGAAGTTTGCCATGAGTGCAGTAAGGCCCCGCCTCGTCGGAGGACGCCGGCATTGTGCCGAACGGTGGACGGCTCGGTCGTGGTCGGTTTGCTCGTCCGACGAGAGGGCCGTAGCGGATAGCTCCGGGCTTAGTACCCGGGGCGGTTCCGGTCAGCGGCGTGTGACAGACACCCTTTGGAGCATCCCCTGCGTGCCAAACATTCTCTCTTTGTGCGTCTACGGTCGTAAGTTGACGCATAGGCATATGTCTTTTATTGCATCCCCCTCGCCGTTCAAGACCAGGCGCCCATATTTCCTTCGGCTTCCGCCTTCTTCGTCCCCTCCTCACGTTCGACGATAGCGGCATCGCCACCATACTCCACACGATTAGAGGCAGTCGGCCGTACCGTATTCCGTACCGTGCCGTACTGCGTACCGTATTCTACGGTACGGAGTACGGTACGGGGGTCACGTCCAGTACGGCAGTACGGTACGGCACGATTTTCTGGAAAAAATGCACTAGTACGGCAGTACGGTACGGCCTAGTACGGGCCGTACCGTATTCCGTACCGTACGGTACGGTGTACGGTACGGAGTGCGGTACGGGGGGGGGGGTCCGCGACTACCTCTACTCCACACGATTAGAGGCAGTCAGCCGTGCCGTGAAAATGTGCCGGCTTCTCGGCACACGCGGCACGGGTCGGCTCGCGGTATTGGCCGGTCCAGCTCGGGCCCAAGTTTTTGCGCTGTTTTGCCATGCGTGCCCGCCCGTTTTTGCCGTTTTAGCGCATTGACTGGAAAATTCTACCGAAACAGAGCGGCGTTTTCCGGCACGGACCGGCTTAGGGTACGTGGTGGACCGGCACGGGTCGGCTTGCGGCAAGGGAGAGGGTCTGTCACGACGTTCCAATACCGACACTACCCAATCTGGTTGTCTTCCGAGAACCTGTCTTCCGAGCAGGTGGTGCTTTGAGGAGTCGAGTTCTTTTTCGTTCTCGGTATCTCGCTTTATTGCGGCGTCTGTATTTGGCTCATTAACGCGCCAGCACAGTGCTTAGCGCGACACAGTTCTCTGTACCTGCACCTGTACCAAAACGTTCCAGGCCGCTGCCGCGGGAGCACCCGTTCGTCGCTTCCGAACAGGGCCGCGTCCTCAAAGCGTCCCTGCCGTCCTCCGTTCAACCATGGGACCCCCATTCGCCGCCATGGCAGCGCTAGCCTCCCTGGTGATCTTCGCCGCCTCGGCGAGCGCCTTCAAAGTCCGAGTGGGCCACATCGGCGCGGTGAACGCGATGCCCAAGGCGGAGGCGATCCTGGAGATCTGCCGCAAGGAGCTTTGGAAGGAGGGCGTTCTCAGCGAGGACTTCGATCTTGAGTAAGGCAAACAGGGCCGGTAGGGCAGCGTTGGATTTCCCGGAAAAATGTTTTAATCCCAGTTTTTGATAGGTTTTTTAAAATATATTATTTGATTCTTTTTTCCAATATTATTTTATAGCATGCATTTTTGTAAATTTTTAAACAAGCTTAGGCTTACCATTTTTTGCAAATTTTCTTGGTTTTCACGTTAATACTTTTGCGATTTTTGATAAATAATTTCTTTAGTGCTCCACTTCGTATGCCTAATTTGCTTTTTTATAACCGGTTTCCTTTGCAGTATAATCTCTCAAATGGGCTGCGGAGAGTCGTACGAAGGAGTCGCGGTTGGCGCCGACATGTACCACCAGCAGAACGTGAAAGCCTTCATCGGACCGTACTGCAACGCGGGTAAGTCCTCTTTCTCGACATTAAGCACTGGTACGATCCGCATCGTACTGCGAACCGTACTGGTACGGTACGGTTACCGGTCGCCATCTCCAGCACAAANCAGCCATTACCAGGGCGATGGCCCTGAAATATGGCTATGAGCTGATTGCGCAAAGTGCACGGCCTAATCACACAAAATGGCGAAAATCGTCGCTAGGATTTCGGCAAAATCTTCGCCAGGATTTCGGCACATTATCCGAGCGCTTGGGGCGCTCGGATTACGCGGATGATCCCGGTCAGGTGACACTTTCGCTAATCAGAAGTTTGCCATGAGTGCAGTAAGGCCCCGCCTCGTCGGAGGACGCCGGCATTGTGCCGAACGGTGGACGGCTCGGTCGTGGTCGGTTTGCTCGTCCGACGAGAGGGCCGTAGCGGATAGCTCCGGGCTTAGTACCCGGGGCGGTTCCGGTCAGCGGCGTGTGACAGACACCCTTTGGAGCATCCCCTGCGTGCCAAACATTCTCTCTTTGTGCGTCTACGGTCGTAAGTTGACGCATAGGCATATGTCTTTTATTGCATCCCCCTCGCCGTTCAAGACCAGGCGCCCATATTTCCTTCGGCTTCCGCCTTCTTCGTCCCCTCCTCACGTTCGACGATAGCGGCATCGCCACCATACTCCACACGATTAGAGGCAGTCGGCCGTACCGTATTCCGTACCGTGCCGTACTGCGTACCGTATTCTACGGTACGGAGT
The DNA here is from genome assembly GCA_020875895.1 of Aphelenchus avenae. NCBI lineage: Eukaryota > Metazoa > Nematoda > Chromadorea > Rhabditida > Aphelenchidae > Aphelenchus > Aphelenchus avenae. The sequence continues at coordinate 276,495 of JNEY01000026.1, read as the reverse complement.
ACGGTACGGGGGTCACGTCCAGTACGGCAGTACGGTACGGCACGATTTTCTGGAAAAAATGCACTAGTACGGCAGTACGGTACGGCCTAGTACGGGCCGTACCGTATTCCGTACCGTACGGTACGGTGTACGGTACGGAGTGCGTACGGGGGGGGGGGGGTCCGCGACTACCTCTACTCCACACGATTAGAGGCAGTCAGCCGTGCCGTGAAAATGTGCCGGCTTCTCGGCACACGCGGCACGGGTCGGCTCGCGGTATTGGCCGGTCCAGCTCGGGCCCAAGTTTTTGCGCTGTTTTGCCATGCGTGCCCGCCCGTTTTTGCCGTTTTAGCGCATTGACTGGAAAATTCTACCGAAACAGAGCGGCGTTTTCCGGCACGGACCGGCTTAGGGTACGTGGTGGACCGGCACGGGTCGGCTTGCGGCAAGGGAGAGGGTCTGTCACGACGTTCCAATACCGACACTACCCAATCTGGTTGTCTTCCGAGAACCTGTCTTCCGAGCAGGTGGTGCTTTGAGGAGTCGAGTTCTTTTTCGTTCTCGGTATCTCGCTTTATTGCGGCGTCTGTATTTGGCTCATTAACGCGCCAGCACAGTGCTTAGCGCGACACAGTTCTCTGTACCTGCACCTGTACCAAAACGTTCCAGGCCGCTGCCGCGGGAGCACCCGTTCGTCGCTTCCGAACAGGGCCGCGTCCTCAAAGCGTCCCTGCCGTCCTCCGTTCAACCATGGGACCCCCATTCGCCGCCATGGCAGCGCTAGCCTCCCTGGTGATCTTCGCCGCCTCGGCGAGCGCCTTCAAAGTCCGAGTGGGCCACATCGGCGCGGTGAACGCGATGCCCAAGGCGGAGGCGATCCTGGAGATCTGCCGCAAGGAGCTTTGGAAGGAGGGCGTTCTCAGCGAGGACTTCGATCTTGAGTAAGGCAAACAGGGCCGGTAGGGCAGCGTTGGATTTCCCGGAAAAATGTTTTAATCCCAGTTTTTGATAGGTTTTTTAAAATATATTATTTGATTCTTTTTTCCAATATTATTTTATAGCATGCATTTTTGTAAATTTTTAAACAAGCTTAGGCTTACCATTTTTTGCAAATTTTCTTGGTTTTCACGTTAATACTTTTGCGATTTTTGATAAATAATTTCTTTAGTGCTCCACTTCGTATGCCTAATTTGCTTTTTTATAACCGGTTTCCTTTGCAGTATAATCTCTCAAATGGGCTGCGGAGAGTCGTACGAAGGAGTCGCGGTTGGCGCCGACATGTACCACCAGCAGAACGTGAAAGCCTTCATCGGACCGTACTGCAACGCGGGTAAGTCCTCTTTCTCGACATTAAGCACTGGTACGATCCGCATCGTACTGCGAACCGTACTGGTACGGTACGGTTACCGGTCGCCATCTCCAGCACAAAGTGCATTGTCGACGCCGTACTGTGCCAATCGCCATCAAAATGTGCTGTTCCCACACGGCCAAATATCGGCACAGCACAGTCCCATAGCAGTGATAGTGGTACGAGCGAGTTAACCCGCCGTACTGCAGAACTCGACGCGGTCGCGAAGATGGCCTCGTTCTGGAACGTGCCGATCATCGGCTACATGGCCTCGAACAACGCCTTCGCGGACAAGTCCATCTATAAGACGCTCGCTCGAGTCTCGCTCCGCACTACCAATTCTCTCGCAACGTCCGTCTACGCCCTCCTGCGTCATTACAATTGGAATCGAGTGAGTTTTAAGTGATTTTTAAGAGGCCAAGATCTTTGCATTTTACAGCTAAATGTGCTTTATAAATCAATTCAAGTTGCATGCATTTTATTTTCTTATGTTTTTACAAATTAAATGCGACTAAATAAAATTCGGTATTTATTTATTCCACATTTTACCGAAAGTAGCGAAATTCCTGGGTTATTTATTAAATTCTAATTAAAGAAATTAAACAAAAACAAATATATAAAATAAGACGAAGTAAAGTACGTAGTTTTTAATTTATTTTATAATTTATATTTGTCATTTTTAATTCATCTAAACTTTTTTACATTAATGCGATAGGTCGCCATCGTGACCAACACCGGCGGGCTCGCTTTCGAGCGGACGCAGGCCTTCGAGGAGGTCTTCCACAACCAGCGCATCCAGATCATCAAGAAGGTGATGTTCGAGGAGAACGCCGACGCTAAGGCGATGCAGGCTAGCGGCTATCTGGAGGACCTCAAGTCGAGCGCTAGAGGTAAGCGCGGCTGTCCGCGAGACCACTCTGTAACTTGATGGGACCATGTAAGATCCCGGTCCTATCATGTGCGACATTTAAATTCAATTAATTAGTTTTAATTTAAGTCTAGAATTAAATATTTTTTACAGAACTTGAATATTTATTTTCAGTTTCTTTTAATTACTTTATTTTTAATTTTTGTACTTTTGTCGTTATTATTTTAATTAATCTCTTTAATTTATTATTTTTCACTTTCACACTTTCACTTTCATATCTGGTGTGAAGCGGCACGAAAAAGACCGGTTTTGGGGGGGGGGGGTGCCGTTTTGTTCACGGAACTCGCACATGCCCTGTGCACGTGCGATACTCCTGCGGTTTTTTTGTGGCCGAAGAACGGCACAGTACGGGTTTTATTCTTGACGCAAACCTTCTTTATGAGGACTTGGCTTAGACACATTTAGGAACAGATGACAGGACACAAGCAGCAGCGTTCAATAGCAAAAAGGTGTTTAAAAATACACCTGATTTCTTCCGCAAATAAACGACTCACACTAGTGAGCTCCCTTTAGGAAGTTCCCTTCCCCCTCTTCCCGTTGTTGGCGGGGCAGCTTCTATGGGGCGGGGGGGGGGTCGATCTGCTTGGGGATAGACAACATGGGCGGGCAGGGATTTTTGAGGTCTGTAACTTTATTTGCTTACCGTCCTACTCCTGCCAGATGGGGCGGGGAGGAGGGGGTCATAGATGCCCGAATCATCTTCTACATATGGTTGGAACCCTTAGTATGACTGAGGCCCATTGGGCGCACGCAGCTGAACTACCGACTTTCAGTGATCATCTGCCTGTTCTCGTCGACGCGCGAGCTCTCCAAGGAGTTCATGCAGGCGGCGTCGAGCGTCGGGATGAAGTCGCACGACTACGTCTTCATCCTCCCCTGGCTCCAGGCGGAGGCGAAGGACGCGTCGCCGTGGGTCGGCCCAGACGGCCAGGTGGTGCAGAACGTCAAGGACGCCTTCGGGAACACGATCATCGTAAGATTTTTGGGGCAACACGTGCCGACTTCCCCCCACTAGTCCACTTTTATTTAATAGTCCATTAATTATTATTTTTAAAATGAATAGAACTTATTTTTATTTTATTATTTTTTATTATTTTTAATTATTTTGCTATTAATTATTTTATTATTAATTTATTTATTATTTTTAAAATGATTTAATCGAAAAATAATAAATAACATTGTGATTCTGCAGGTCTAGGTCCTGGTCCTTGTGCAAAAATGTGCCAAGTCCTGCCTGTCTGAACGCTTGTTCCACTGTATATGTGGCATATGCCCTGTGCTAATGCAACGCTGCTCGCGTTTAGATCGACGACGTGAACGGCTTCGACAACACGCTGGTCGCTCCCTTCAAAGAACGCATTGAAGCGAATGGAATGTCGGTAGACGACTTGAACTTGGTAGGCGTCGTTGCTTAAAACTTGCAATCACGGACGGGGGTTTGAAATATCTTAACGATCGGAATGGAAAAAACCAACATGATGATTATCCTAGAAAAACAATAAATCTAGGATAATAATAAAAATAAATAGATCGACTAAATAAATGGATTAGTATTAATCAAACCCACTTTTAATTGCTTTTTTTAATTAATTGAATTTTTAAAATTAAAAAAATTGTTAATTAAAATAAGTGATTACAAAATGAAATTTATTTTGATAACAAAGCAAAAATAATAATTTTATCAAAATAAATGGATAACATTAATTTATACGAATATTCAATCAGTATCTTTGTCTTAATTTTAACGCCGCGTCACAGGCTAACATCTACGGCTACGTGCACCTGTACGACGCGCTGAAGCTCTACTCGCTCGCCGCGAGGGCCGCGCTCAACGAGACCGGCAACCCGAACGTGACGACCGACGGTCGCTTCATTTGGAACAAAATGCGTCGAATGACGTTTTCTGGTAACGTTACCGAATACCGACGTGAGCTTAAATCCTTTTAGTCCATTGCCAAGTTGAATTTAAAAAACATATTTTATTAAAATTGAAATAACGATTTTTTACTTTGGATATCCGTCCGTATTTTAATTTGCAAAAATTTCATTTTTTTCGATAAAAATTAAATTATTAAATAATTTAAATAAATTTAATCGAATGCATTTAGGCGATTTATTTAAAATAAATTTTTAATAGATAATTTAATAAACGCTAAGTTAAATTGGACAACTTTTAGGACTAGTCAGCGCGGAGGGCATCAGCAGCGGGCAGGTGGTCATGGACGACTTGGCGGAGCGCGCGGCAGTCTACGCAGGTATGTCCATACAAACATGAATTTAACTGTCCAGTGGCATGCTGACTAAACACATGTGGACATTTTTAGCGTTCTGGGTGGCACCCAACCGCGATGAGGTGGTAAAGTTCGTCGAGATGAACCCGTATCCTGTCCAGAACTGCGATGGAATCGTGAACAAGACCGGCTGCTTTGAGCTGGTAAGGTTGTCTACTGGACATTAGCTTGTCCACTGGGGGCGTCCAGAAAGTCTGTAAGCATTACATCGCCTTTTTTTACCCCCCCCCTCCCCCTGTAATCAAAATGTAATAAAGGGTCTGACCCCCCCCCCTCCCCCCTGTAATCTTACACGTGTAAAATCGGGTTTTAAGCAGTATCAAGCTTGGAATCTCATACGTACATTCCACTACAATTGTCAAATTTTCAAATTGGCCGCCGCAGGCGAAACCGACCAAATTTTCGGCGAGAAATGGGCAAATTTGGTCAAAATGTGTTCAAAAGTAAGTCCAAAATTGGCCCGCCGCAGGCGATACCAACGAATTTTTAGGTCAAAATTTGCAATATATAGTCAAAATTTGCAATATATAGTCAAAATTTGCTCTGGCGGCGCCTAGCGGCGGGCCCATTTTACCTAGTGCTGATTACGTAATCAAGACCTTGAC
>JNEY01000026.1:232810-269762 GCA_020875895.1 Aphelenchus avenae | reverse complement strand
AATGTGGCCACAGGACCTCAAGGTCCATCGGGACCACAGTACGACCACGGGACCTTACAGTGACTGCAAGACAACGTGGTGACGTCGGGACAAACAGCGAGCAGCGGGACCACACTGTGACCACAAGGCCACATGGTGACCTCCGGACCGCATAGTGCCCACCGGGACCATACAGTGACCACCGGGACCACGCAGTGGCCAGGGGACCGCAGAGTGACTACCGGGACAACACTGTGACCACCGGACCGCACAGTGACTACAAGACCACATGGTGACCTCCGGACCGCATAGTGCCCACCGGGACCACACATTGACCACCGGGACCACGCTGTAGCCAGGGGACCGCAGAGTGACTACCGTGACGACACTGTGACTACAAGACCACATGGTGACCTCCGGACCGCATAGTGCCCACCGGGACCACACATTGACCACCGGGACCACGCTGTAGCCAGGGGACCGCAGAGTGACTACCGTGACGACACTGTGACTACAAGACCACATGGTGACCTCCGGACCGCATAGTGCCCACCGGGATCACGCAGTGGCCAGGGGACCGCACAGTGACTACCGGGACCACACTTTGACTACCGGACCGAACAGTGACTACAAGACCACATGGTGACCTCCGGACCGCATAGTGCCCACCGGGACCATACATTGACCACCGGGACCACGCTGTGGCCAGGGGACCACAGAGTGACTACCGGGACGACACTGTGACCACCGGACCGCATAGTGCCCACCGGGACCATACACTGACCACCGGGACCACGCTGTGACTACAAGACCGCATGGGCGACCCCAGGACGCAGAATGCCAACCAGGACCACACTCTGACCACAAGACCGACCACCTGGTGACCTCATGACCGCACAGTGCGCACCAGGCCACACTGTGACCACGGGACCGCACAGTGACCACCGAGACTACACTGGTGACTACCGGACCACACAGTTACTACAAGACCATACAATGACCTCAGGACCGCACAATTCCAACCGGAACCACACTGTGACCACAAGACCACAAGATGACCTCCAGACCGCACCGTGCCCACCGGGACCACACAGTTACCACCAGACCGCCAGAGACTATAAGACCTCCGGACCGCACAGTGCCCACCGGGACCTCACAGTTACCAGCGAGGCCACACAGTGACCACGGGACCGCACAGTGATAACAAGACCTCATAGTGACTATAGGACCAAACAGTGACCACCGGGACCGCACTGTCACCACGGGACCGCACAGTGACAACAGGACCGCACAGTGACCACCGAACCGCATAGCGACCACGGACTAAACAGGCTTAGGCCTCTGTCAGGCCCCAGGATGTGATCCGGTCACACTTTGTGCCGCACTTTCGACCGAGCTCGTGGAAGTACCCAATTTCCACGTAAGTTTTCGCATGGTCCCTTAATCGGGAAGCCTCTTGGGTGGTAAGGAACTGATGGAATTAACTTCCATGATGGTGGGAAATAATTTGCTTCATCGAAGCTTATCGTGGAAATGAGACGGATAAAATTAGCACGTTCACTCGTGTTAGCTGGACGATGCCATTTCCACAAACATTTCCAGGGCCTGGAATACTTGCACTGCTCGATGATCGGATACCACGGCTCGCTCACACCCTGGTCCTGCCTGATCGACCGCAACTGGATGGTCAAGCTCACGGACTACGGAATCGCGAACCCGCTGGAACGATGGGAGAAGCAGGGCGCCATCTCGAAGGAGACGCTCAAGGACGAGGACGCACGCAGCGGCGCCGCTCAGGCAACCAGTAAGACTGATGCAGCGTTAGGACTTATAAAACTTGACATTTTTGTATTTTTTGTTTTTCAAAAGAAGCTTTGCACCTAAAGATACACCTTCCCTTCGCTCCTCCTGTTCACACTTTCTGCCAGCGCAAGAGGTGTATTACGTGTTCGCCCCTCGAAAGTTTTGCCTCTTTTCAGCCACCACAGCTTTACCCAAATGTTCACCAGCTCTCAACCATAACACAGGTGTTCTCTACTGTGCGCCGGAAATGCTCAAGAACCGCGAGACGAACCGCCGCCGCGGCATGGACCAGACGTGGGTGAAGCAGACGCAGAACCGCCGGCAGTCCGGCGACATCTACGCGTTCGGCGTGGTCATGTATGAGATCCTTTTCCGAGCCTTGCCCTTCCCGGAAGGAACGGATCTCGGAGGTGAGGCCTATATGTCGCAGGGCGGTGAGTTTCTTTTTGCGAGTACCAGGCCCGCTAGGGCGTGTACAGCAGTGCGAAAACGACTGTAAGTTCATATCGGAAACTTCGGAAATCGGGATCGGACACAGGGGACAACTAGGACATTTCGGTGCTGCAGTGGACAACTAGGATTCTCGGTGCTACAGTGGACAACTAGGTTTTTCGATGCTACACTGGCGAACTAGGACTTTCGGTGCTACAGTGGACAACTAGGTTTTTCGATGCTATGTGGACAACTAGGATTTTTGGTGCTACAGTGGACAACTAGGATTTTTCGCTCAATACTGCTGTACTGATACGGCTGTCCGTAAGCAATAGGTCAATACGCCAGTTTTCCATGTTAACGGCTTTTCTTTAGAGCTCTGCGAGTACGTGAAAGACGGCTCGAAGGTCTACAAGCCGTCCATCCAGGACCGCGGCCAGGTCCACCCGGACATCGCTTCCCTGCTGCAGGACTGCTGGAGCGAGAACCCCGAGATCCGTCCGAGCATTCGACGCGTCCGGCTCAATACGGAGAACTACCTGAAAGTGTAAGTAGGATGCGTGGAATGAGTGCACAGGATAGGACAACAAACATTTTTGTAAAAAGCATACTGAACCAACCCTGTTCGGAGCGGTACAGTGCACTGCAGTGCGAGCAGGTACCAAGCAGAGCAGTTACCGCTAGACTGCAGAGCGCTTTAGCGGATACTTTTCCGAGCGCCATCGAATCAACTCCGAGCAATTGTTTCGTAGCTTGCCGAGGAGCACAGAGTTCCGCTCGCTAGCGCTAGTTTTTTTTTAAAGCGGCACCGCATTTCGAGGCGTTATTTTCATAGCGCTAAGGCGCAAAATCCGAGCGGTACGTACCGCGTTCGGAACAGTTCCCCAGTACTGTACTGGACAGGTGCCATTAGCCTCTTCAGAGCAGACACAGTAGCAACATTACTGTACAGCTTAGAGTCATCAGGAAGTTTACTGTATCTCAAAGGAGCCTTCTACTACTGTAGGCCTCAACCCGGGCTGAACATATTTACTGTACTTCCAAATGCGCAGAGAGGGAGAGAGTCGGCAACAGTAATATCCTTCCGCAAGTTACTGTACAACCCGGTAAAACTACAGTAATTAGTCCAGTACAGTATCTGGCTCTGCATGGTAATAACTGCCGTACACCCATCAACCGCTTACACTGCAACAAAAATTGACGCTTAAACCGAACATTTGCAGAAAGGGCAGTTTGGTGGACCAGATGATGCGCATGATGGAGCAGTATGCCAACAATCTGGAGAAGCTCGTCCAGGAGCGCACTGGCATGTTGGAGGAGGCGAACGTCCGAGCGGACAAGTTGCTGAGTCAGCTCCTTCCAGGGTGAGCTCTTGCCAAAATAATTAGCATTGCGCAATCCTTGCAGATACGTTGCGCATGAGCTAAAGATGGGTCGTGCGGTACCACCGAAGACCTTCAAGCAGGCGTCCGTCATGTTCACGTAAGCCGCCAATGCGCATACATTATGTGCCACAGTGCAACTGCGCTAATTTCACCTTTTAGCGATATTGTCGGCTTCACGACCATGTGCTCGAGCTCTACTCCACTAGAGGTAGTCACGATGCTCAACGCGGTCTACTCCGGATTTGACGACATTATCAGCAGACATGAGGCATACAAGGTCGAAACCATTGGTAAGCATTCAAGTCGAATTCTCGAAAAACACAAAAATACGCATGAAATAGTGGTCGTTATGGCGACCTCACCTGGTCACCATTTAGTTTGTCCGCGTCTGCCTATTACTGACAGCTCCTTGCAGGTGACGCTTACATGGTCGTTTCGGGAATCCCGCAGGAGAACGGAACTCGACACCTGATGCACCTCAGCGACGTTGCCCTGGAGGTCATGCAGGTACTTCATTGCTCTCATTGCAGGTCATTGAGAGGTCTGGCTATTTTAGTTCCTCCTTGACTTCCAAGTGCCACATCGCAAGAACCAACGAGTGCAAATCCGCATCGGACTGCACACCGGTCCGGTGGCAACCGGCGTCGTTGGTCTCACCGCTCCGCGTTACTGTCTCTTCGGAGATACTGTAATAAGCTCTCTCCGACTGACGTACTGTAACAATTCAGGTGAACGTGGCATCCCGCATGGAGTCTACCGGCATTCCGGAGAAGATCCAGATCAGCGAGGACTTCAAGAAGGCCCTGGAGACGTACTATCCAGAGTTCAACTACACGCTGCGAGGCACTGTGGAAATCAAGGTAGGGACTGCTACCCCGTATACTCCTTTTTTCTTCGAATAAGGAGGCGCAATTCGGAGGATTGTCCAAAAGTTCTCCTATCCACGGCTATGTGTACTTAAAATTTTCAAATTGTTAATGAGAAAATGTCCACGAAAAATTGGTGAAGTTTAAATGTCCAGCGGTGCGGTCAGAGCGCAATCTGTCCACAATGGTACCTTTCGCACGTTGCCTGATCACAAAGTGTTTGCTTCAGGGCAAAGGCGACTGCACGACGTACTGGCTGGAGAACAAGCGCCACCAGGACACCGTCGGGAATGCCTGCGACAGCGTCAAGCAGCTCGCGAAGCTCGGGATGTAACCTACTGTCAGCCGAAAAGACATCTCAAAATACATCGCGAAAATACTTTGTCGCTGTCTCAATATCTAAGCTTTCCATCGATGTTAGCTCCATTCTTACTTGAATTCTAGCATTTTTCACTAGTCAAGACATTGTCTTTCATCATTTTCCCACTCAGAATACCCCCAGCGATGTATTTTGAATTTTCGATCGTTGGACTTCCCTCTCGTACCGAAGTATTTCGGAGCACATTCGGGCTGTGTTTTTGTATTTTGGTTGTTCCGTGCACCTTTTCTCCGAATTTTGTGTGCCCAAGTATCTCCAAACGTCCATGCACGGAAGCGACGGCCCTTCTGAAGCACCTACGCACTCATGTATTTTGGAAGAATAAAGTTCTATACCGAGAAAGGTGCGGTCTACTTCATGCACTCATCGCTTCGAAACACAAAAGAATAGACAAATACTTTCAGCACTAACAAACAGTAATCCACTATTAGTCTGAAGGTTTGGGTTCCTCGGCGAAGAGCTGTCTGCACATGGCGTTGGAGCGCGCGTCGAGTGCAAAGCTCCTTCCGGGAACATGGCGGTCGCGCGTGATCGTTTGTTTCTTGCCGGCCCACTTCTGCGAGTAGCGCTGCCTGGAAATCTGTTCGTAACCTCAGTGATTCCCTGAGGTGATGCTTGTTCTGCACGGAGAATTTGGTTCGCCCACCATTCCCTACCTCACTTTTGCTTACCTCACGAATGCGTCGCTGTGTCCTACTGTCGCGCAGTAGCTCGCGGGGTGCGATGCGAACTCTGCGTCCACTTCGCTCTCCACGGAAACGCTGCCCGAGAGCTCTGTGGACACTTGCCCGATGAGCTTCTCCGACGATGAAAGGCTCACTTTTGCGTCCAAGACGACGGAGACGCTAAAATCCGAAGTAACGTGCTTCAGAGTGCATCGGACGCGGTGCGACAATAATTATCTGTTCTTTTCCGAGTGTCCCGGATAAGCCCTTGACATCCCGAGACCGAGACCGAGACCACCAATGGCCCGAGACTCTCGGTTTTCCGGGACCGAGAGCCGGTCTCGGTCCCAGCCCTGGTCATGCGTGCAGTCATGCGTACTCAGTTGAATCGCATGCTAGCGGTATCGAATGCATGAAAATTCGCATGCCACGCTGTGTGCAGTCATGCCAACTAAGCGCTTCCGCACGCAGAAGCATCCGGTTAGCCTATGCACCGCGGCTGAATCCGATCAAGACATGCGTGCAGTCGTGCGTGCCATGCATTTTCAGGAGCAGGAGCACGTATTTTGTCTCTGCGCGACGGCCGGATCAGACGAGTTCTCTCGATTTACAGTTGTTGGTCGCCCCGCTCTCGCTTGCTTCGTTGTCGACTTTACTGTGACCAGCGTGACCCGACCCGATGACCCGATGAAAAAAGTTCACAAAAAGAATTGGGAAAATTCAGCCTTGATGTATTGAAATTGACCAATTTTCCCTCGGTCGTTGACTTACTTGTTCCTCAAGGAGCCACCTCCGTTCTGATTCCACAAGCTCACTTCCGCTTCGCCGTAGATGCCCAGGTGGAAGGCTCCGTCTACTTCCATGCGAATCGCGTAGCCGCTAACGAGAGGGAACACGCCTCGGAACTGGCGGAAGACGACATTGCTCTAGATCGGGAAGATTAGGCCATGAACGGTGGCGGGCTTCTCTACGTAGCGTAGACTTGGGCATACCCTCCCCGTACCATTCTCCGTTCCATAACAGTACGGAAAGGAGTACGGGTCGTACAACCCCCTCGCTGTTTCGTATTCCGTTCCGTAGAGTGCGGAACGGAAAACGGTTGGCAACAAAAAAAACGGCCGTTTTCCGTGCCGTTTCCCACTAAAACGGCACGAAACGGCGTGATTGTTTGCACCGTGCCGTACTCCGTCCCGTGTCAGTACCAGTGTTGCTGAATTTCCACTTACTTTCATCATTTCCATTTCCATTTCCGCGAATTCTTTTTCGAGAATTTCCATTTCCATTTCCCACTAGCTATTTTTGGCATCATTTCCATTTCCACAATTTCCACCACTCATTTCCTACTGAACCGAATTAATGGGTTAAATGACTCTGACAATTAAACACAGCGTCAAACACGTAAAGCAGCTAGCGAGAGATGTTTTCGTTGAGGTGGTACATCCGCTTGTCATCCACGAGGCTCTTCTGGGTGTGATTCTTCTTCCCGACAACAGCCAAACCGGCGTGGCTGAAGCATCGCTCAATTGAGGCCGAAGTTGCAGGCGCAGCTGGGTATTTAAAAGCCACCGGTGTACTTTCGGGTACTTAACCGACCCTTCTAAACGCCATCATTCGAGAGGTTCCTTAGCGTAGCGCGGAAGCATTGACAGAGCACAGCGTTGATATACTCCTTTGCCTCCGTAAGCGATCCATTTTTGTGTCCCGGAGTCCCGTCCTACGAGCTTAGACGCTTCTCGAGCTGCGCTTTTTGAGCATCATCTCCTCGTAGTCGTCGTCGTCTGCGCCCGCAGATTCCGCGTCGGAGACGTCTTCGCTCGCGTCTTCGTTCCTCATACGGTCGGCTATCAGACGACAGATAAAGTCGCTGTATAAGCCCACAAGGATCGCCTGTGACGGCTAGAGGACTGCGGTCAAGAAGTAGGGGGGAGGATTGAAAGACAAATGATTCGCTTTGATGAAGCAGCCAAAACGACGACGTCGTGGAATTGTACTTACAATTTGCAAGGCTGGCGATATGGTTCGGTTCGTTGGGAAACTTTTCACAATGTTTGATGAGCTCTTTGATAGCTCTGTATACCCTGGATGCAGTGACCCCAGCTACTAGCAAGCATTAGTTGACGGATGAAATCAATGCCGACGCGGAGTGACTGAGCATCATTCTGCTGGCAGCTATGTGCCAAAGCGACAGTCCATTCATTTCCCACTACCGCATTTTGCCGAAATTTCCATTTCCATTTCCCACTAGCGATTTTCGTAGCATTTCCATTTCCACAATTTCCATTTCCATTTCCAGCAACACTGGTCAGTACGGAACGGAGTACGGCTCCGTACCACTCCCTTGCCGTACCGTACTGCGTTCCGTAGAGTGCGGAACGGAATACGGAATGGAGAACGATACGGTACGGCTGCCGAAGTCTAACGTTGCGGCCCTGTGGATGCGTGGGAAAAAGATATTTTTCAGATGATATATCCCGGCTCAAAGGCGGCTTGCGAACCTTTGGGTGGCGAGAGGGTGATCCTAGTCCTGATGCGTCTGTTTTCGGTCCCGCTGGGGATGCTTTCATTCGTGTGAGCTTTTCCCAGTTGGGCTTGTCCCCATTACCGCAAAAGTTTTCCAGTCCTGTTGGGCGGATCCTCAGGTCCGTTTGGCTTGTTGCTAGCTTCACTGGGCGCTTAGGTTCCGTCTAGGCTCGGGACGAAGCGTGTTTCCCCCCAGGTTTCCCGTAAATCCTGTAATCCGGTATCCCGACTCCGATTTCGTACGCTCAAATCATAATGCGCGGTTGGGGGGGGGGCTGACTAGGTGGTTTCCATGTCCAGCGGAATACGTTCCGCACAAAGCGCATTTCTGTCTCGCTGGACGCACTCTAGGGTTGGGCTTTTGCTGAAAGTGTTCCATTCCGTTCCGTTCTGTTCTTCTGCTGAAAGGTTTGATCCCGTTGCGTTCCTGATTATCCCCTCCTTCCCGTCACGTTCCGACCTGGGAAACCCAGTTCCAAAGCACCGAGTAACGAAGAGTTTGGTTTGTACAGGGCCACCTCTCCCCCCCCCCCTCCGATAGACGTCTTTACCACTGTGTTTTCATTAAAAAATATCCATTTCTGGCTATAGTTTGTCTGGCATCCCTGAGGCCGGCTTAATTTTACACATCTTTTCGTGTGTCTGTGAAAGAGGCCAGAAACAGTCCCGTTCCGTTCTCGGTCCCTGAAATGTGCGTTCCTCTTTCCATTACTCCTGCCGACCCCTAGCATACTCCTACCTCCAAAGCAAAGCAACAGCCCCAGGGTGGTTGTGCCCTTTCGAAACTACCATGGGCGCTACTCCAGCCCGAATGGGCGCATCCCATGCGACCTCATGCCCACCTTACCTCATGTGCTTTGAACGTTTGGCCGTCAGCGTTCCACAACGTCGAAACCATGTTGCCCATTCCGTTGAAAATCTCCTTCGGCGGGAACCGGTGGCCGAGTAGGGAGAGTTGGACAGACGCATGGGGCTCTTCGTCGCCTTCCGATTCGGCGCTAGTGTTGTGCGCATTGGATTTTGACCCCACGAGGGATTCCAGGCCGGCGGTCTCGAAGAGGACCTAAAGTGGTTCCAGGACTAGTGTTTCAAAATACAAAGTGTTTTACATTTTGCACAAAACACTTAAATGCGCCCGTAACATTTTTTTATTTTAAGAACGTTCTGGTAAAATTTAGGTTTTTGGCTTCCGCATTTTATGTACCACAAGAATTTTTTAAAATAAAAAATACAATAAACAGAAAATACTTGTATTTTTATCGACTTCAATCGCCACCAAACCGTGGACGAGTACTCACTTTAAAAACGTCCTTCCTGGCCTTTCCGTGCCCGTACTGCAAGTCGAAGACAGCTCGCTTCAGGACGCCTTCGGTGAACTCAGTCTTAGCTGTGCCGATTGCCTTCAGAATGCCGAGTTCTAAAAGAGCATTATAATTTCTAAGCACCTGCTCCTTCATACGCGTGATCTCTATTTAAATTTTTAATTTAATATTTATTACTTCAAATTATTTATACTTTTATATTTAAATGATCATTATTAAAAATTATTTATATTTATTAATTTAAAAGCCGTGTGCCGTGAAGGACCCACAAAAAAGTTTTCGCAGAATGTTAGAGAAGCACGGGCTAAGATGGGGCAGGGCATACTCCCAAATTCGTTCCTCTGCACCGACGATGCCGCTTGAAGAGCTCTCTGGGCGTAGCTCGGTCGGAACACTTTGAAGTTGCGGAAGTTTCGCCAGTACTCGTCGACCTGAATTCGCAAACAAATGCCGCAAATAAACAATAAATAAATTACTAATAATATAATTTGTACTTAATCATTAATAATACAAAAGCATAGATAATATTTCACACATTTAATTACCGCCTATAATAAGTATAAAAGGGATTAATCATATAAAAGCATAAATAATAATTCGTTACTTTTAATTATTGCCCATAATAAGTATAAATTTAAGACATTAAAATATATTTTTGTATGAACTTAATGATATCATTCAGAATTTTTTGTTGGTTTAAATACAAAATTGCAGTTCACTTTTTAAAACAAAATTTCATTCTCAGAAACAACCTACATCCTCTCGGTCCTCCCGATGCGTCCGCACAAAATCGTAGAAATATGCCCATTTCTCGTGGTCTTCCGGGAAGTGGCTCTCGCTTCGCAGCAGGTACGTTCCCACGTGGCGATGGTTGGTCTCGACGATTCGGCTGAGAGCTTCAAGCGCCAGGAGAGAGGCGGTTCGTGACTGCTTCGTCGGGCACGCGTCCCGGAAGGTCTGGACGAGCGGGCGGATCTAAAGCGCCCAAGCTGTCACAAGCTGTGACCCAAAGCCAATTGGTGTAACTTAGATTTAGCGGGTCGTGAAACGGGACGACCCGTTCCGTGCTCCGTGCCGTCCTAAGTGGAACGGCCCGGCACGGCAATGGGGTCAGGACGGCCCGTTCTCCGTTCCGTCCTACCACGGAGCACGGAACGGCTTGGAAACTGATTCCGTTCCGTGCCGTTTTAATGGAGAACGGGACAAAAAAGGACCGTTTTGGATGCCGTTCAGTGCGGGGACCGTGATGGCACGGCACGGAGCCCGGCACGGGGGTCTAGGACGGAACGGAGGACGGCACGGGGGTGGGGGGTGTGTGTGTAGCCGCTAACTCTATCGTAACTTAACGCCCAAACCCGGTCCAAATATGCTTAAGCTTAAGACCTAAGCTCCAATCGAAAAAAAACAAGCATCAAAGTAAGTTGGCGCCTATAGTAATGACCCGAGTACAAGGACGGATCTTTGCTGAAACCTTAGGCTTACGTAAAGTCTTAGACCAAGAGTAAGCCCCTAGCCGCCCTTGAAATGGTTCGTAGCAAAATTTTAGGAGATAGAGATAGGTACAAGCAGGTTTCTGGCAATGAATAAGGCCTAAGTGGAATAAGCCTAAACCCGTGTATCACCTAAGCCGTTTTTCAATCCCCAGTTTCTTTGCTTAGCTTCAGTTGAACCAGACCGAAGAGTCAAACGTTGGAGGCGACTAGCTTTGTCCGACCCTAAGATTGAATGATGACTACGTTTGACGCGGTACTGAAAGCCGGAAGCTAACGTTGAATCACACTTAGCATGTGATCAGTGGCGTCTAGAAAGCCGTACCGAGAATAATGTCTAGGAAAAAATAAACTAAGGCTTACTCAAGCCTAACATATGCCTTGGACTTATGCCTAACTCAAGCTTGACTTATGCTTTCTGGTTCGCTTACAATGGATGTTATCGTTGCGGGGTCACATGCCGTCAGCAGCTTCAGGGCGGCGACTTCAACTGCCGACGGTTGGTGCTTGCACACGAGGTTTTTGGCGTACGCGCAGGAGCTAAAGAAATTTTTCGCATTGCACTTGGCACGCAGCCTTACGGAGCGATCGGCAGGTTTTCTAGAACTGCAAGTCGCTCCACCTCGCAGTCGACGTCGTTCGTGTCGCAAGCAGTGGCATTCAAGAACCAGTTCACATACTATATTCGGAAAGCAATAAACGTAGAACCTGCTACTAATTTTTTTTTAAATTTAGCAAGAAAATCTTAAACAAAAATAATAGGTGTATTTCACAAAGGTTTAGGCCAACGTAGTTTTTAAGAAAATTAAAAGCAAAAGCGTAGCTGATTTTTAAATTACTATAAAGTATGCATTTTTAACACAAGGAAATGCTTATTTTAATTTATTTTTCTAATTTAATTTTAATCAATCTAGTATTTAAAATTTCTTGAGGAGCCGTACGTTGTCCCTCCAAATGTTGCACGCATTCAAGCTGCTAGGGGACGAGTTGCACCGACGACGAAGAAGGCCCGACGTAGCGAACAGCAGCTGGGTTATGCGCTCCTGATTAGGTTGCTTGCTGGCCCTCTCCTCCTCGATCCAGGACTAAAAGCTTGTTAAGAGTTGACAACGGATCAGTAAAAAGCCATCTGTTGCCCGCACACGTCGCTTTATGCCTACGCTTGGCTTTCCTCTGGCTAAGCCGAGCCATCCAAGGTAGACATCGGCGCTGGTACCCCGTGCCGCGCCCGTACCCGTGGTAGACCCACCGTGCCGTACCCGTACTCTTGGTGCCCCCAGCCCTGCCATGTAGCCGTGCCGTGCTGGGCCCAAGAATGCCGAGCTGTGTTCACTAACACGGCATTAAACACGGCTTATTTTGGCACCCGTGCCGTACCCGTACCCGTGGTGGACCCTCCCGTCCCGTGTGCCGTGCTGCCGTGTACGGGTACGGGTTTGGCCCGTACCTTGGTACGGGCGCAGAACTCTAATTTCTATGCAGGGATGGGCGGAATTTTCTTCTTCTCGAACTTCTCACGCCTACGCAACAACGTAAACCTCTTCTACGCTAGTCCTCCCTTAGTCCGAAAGCATCCAGTCTAGGACCAAACATAGCTACCTTATGCAAGTTTAAGTCTGTGCCAGGACCATCACAGGACAACGTAAACGAAGGTTGGGCCTAAGATGGGCTGTACCGTAAGCCGATACCGACCGCCTTAACTCTTGGTTGCCTACCTTGAATTCTCGAATAAGGCTGCCAGCGAAGTTAAGCCCGAAAGGAATCGCATTCAGGTAGGCCTCCAGGACTTCGTTGGAGTCTTCGAGGTCTTCAGCGAACGCTCTCACCACCGCTACGTGCTCTTTCGAAGCGACCGCGCCGACAGCTTGAAGAAGATGGGTTCTAAAAGCTCACCTTTCCAGTATCGGCTGACACGTGGTAACTTACAGAGATCCTCCTTTTAGCGAGGATTTTAGCGTGTCGCGAAGCTCGTCGGCGTTTGCATTCGCGACGGCTTGGACGAGGCGTTGGAATGATCGTAGACGACTCTCTTCCGGGACATCTTTCCGCCGCAACACCGCCTCGTAGGCTTCCAACGCTCGACGAAGCTAAAGCATGCGTATAAGGCTCGTTGGAATGATCGTTATGCATCCGACTGAATGAACTGGCGTACTTTAAATGGCGTAAATTTGGCTATGAGCCCACAGTGCTCAAAGAAGTGGCTTCCGGCATGCTACTTGCCCCCCCCCCGCCTTCTAAGCTTTTGGCGGTGGGGAGGCGGGGGGGGGGGTTAGTTTCCTAAGCAGGGGCTGGAGCGGCGACCATAGCGGCTAGATTCTGAGCCGACGCCGCAAGCCCAGGACTGAAGCAGCCCCGATCACGCGGTCTAGACACCCCGTCTACGGGACAGCCAAGCTCACCTCCGCCTTCTTCTGCACCGCCTCCTCCGCGAGGAGTTTCACGTTCGCCGGTATCTCGCGCCAGTTCTTCCCGATCAGCCTAGCGCCAAAGACGAGCTCCGCGCACTCGCCACCGTCCATGTCCTGCGGGCAGAAGCGAGGAATGTAGCGGCGCGTGCGGTTCATCAGCTCCAAGTAGGTGCTAGAGACGGTCTAATGATAATGAAGAAGAAAATTCAGTAAAAATTTTAAAATTAAAAAGTAAAAATGACACCATTGTCCGGAAAAATTCGTCAGTTGTGCTAGAAATAATTTCCTTTTTATTTTTTATGCCTTCCCTCTAATTCCGCTTCCAAAAATTCCACCTGTTTTTTTGTATCGAATACGCTCGATATATGCGCAATATTTTCCAATCTTATTTATTGCGTGATTTTTCCATTTTTTGCTGTAAAAACAACTCAGAAAAAATAAGTCAAATGAGTCCTCTGACCACGCGATAAAAATGGGTAAACTTTTTGGCGAAAACCCGATGACAGCTAACGCGGGCAAGCAAAAACACGCTTACTAGGCCTTGACGTGAATGTTCCACTTGTCGTGAAGGGGCGACCGAATGTCGAAGTGCTCCGTGGCGTCGACGAACACGATGTCCGCGTCGATCTTCTTGTTCTGCCTGGAAGCGCGTCGGGTTTACATCGACGTCAACAGAATCATAATCATGGGATTTGGTGGACGAGGGGCAAACTTGGGACTAATCACGGCAGAGAGCCCAAAAGTCGATTTAATCTCCCGTGGCGTAACTTCCGGCGACCGCTTCGGGTGGGGGTCATCACGGGTGCCGTGAAGCCGAATTCGGCCAAAAGAGCGCCAAAATTTCTAAATTTTGCTTCACGGCTGATCACGGACGTGACGTGTCACGGCCCGGCTTAACGGTACGGGGCGAGGTCATCATGGCACGGCTCACGCCACGGGGAAGGGGGTCAGTTGCCGTCTCTAGGTTGCATTCATAGCGTTAAATCGTCATTTCCTTGTAGAATATAGGGATTTTAAAATGTCGTCCCTGCACCTGCCTGGCGGGTTCTGCGCTCCGCTTGGCGAAATTCATCTGAGACCTTGTCGCGGCACGAAAAATAGGCTACAACTGGGACCTTCTTTCAGATCTATCACCAAGAATAGTGCCCCGAAGATACTGCGTTAGGGAGTTTGCGGTGTAACGTGTTTCGTGCACGCACCTGAAGAGGACATGCTGGTCGTAGTGGAACTGGGTCGCCTCGGGGATCAACGAGTGATTGCCCTCCATGTTGAACTCGCAGTGCCGAAGCCGTCGCACAAAGCGGAGATCCTGCGGACGACTGAACTGATAATTGCAGAGGCCGTACGGCGTCGTCTAAATCGATCGTTAAAATTCACTATATGCCAGAGGGTGTCAGACGGCCATGGTCATAAGCGGCGGCCACCCAAGGGCTGTACCAACATAACAGCTGAATTCAGCCTTTACTTGCCCGGCGATCTTTTTGGTTAGTTTTCAGTTTCCGAGGCAAATTCCAGTTACAGTTACCTGCTTTTGGCAGTTGTAGACCCACTGTAGAGTTACAAGCCTAAGTCGAAGCCTAAGCAAGTGGACTGTAGCCCTATGAATAGCTGTCCTACCCCTTTGCCTGAGGCCTAAGTGACGGCCTAAGTCTCAGACTTAGTCAAAGCCTCAACAAGTGGGCTGTAGCCCTATGAACAGCTTTCCTAACCCTTTTGCCTGAGACCTAAGGAACGGCCTAAGCCTAAGTCGAAGCCCAAGCAAGTGGGCTGTAGCCCTATGAATAGCTGCCCTACCCCTTTGCTTTGCCTGAGGCCTAAGTAAGGGTCCACGTCTCAGCATAAGACGAAGCCAGAACTAGTGGGCTGTAGCCTTATGAATATATCTTACGTAACCTTTTGCATGAGACGTAAGAAACGGTCTAAGCTTCAGCCTAAGCGCGTGCACAGGCAACATAACATTTCCGTATAACTTCACAGGGCGAAGGGCGGAATGTTCAAGCATTTCGCATGGAATCTGTGGTATTTCCTTTGCAGAGTGCGTTTGCGACTGCTTACCACCATCTGCTCGTCGCCTTCGCCCTGCTTCGCGGGCGACTGAATGATCCACGGGAGGGACATCAGGAAGTTCCAGTCGGGCTTCCATTCTGTGTCGTTCTCGCGGCCTTCCGGTGGTATAACGTAGACACCATCGATGCTTTGTCCGCCCTGCACGAAGTCCACGTAGACGTCCGGAAATGGGCCGGTGCATGGGCCCTTTGTGCAGTTTATGAGCTAAAATAAATGGGATAAAAATGTTTTTAAAAATAAATTTAAAAATATAAAAATTGAAAATAGAATTAAATATTCTGATCACCGGGACGAGGACCTAGCGGGAGATCCAGGACTTTAAGGATCCGGTTAGCTATCGTAGGCTTCCACAGTTTCGAGGGCCTCCAGAGTGACCGCCAGGAAAAGCTTCTCGGAGTGGTTTACAGGGTTTAGAAGGACTATGGAAGACTTCATCGGGTAGCGATTCCAGGGGTGATTTTAAAAACAACTGCCATGATGGCATCCAAACCTTCATGGGCGATTACCAACAAGAGCTAACACGAAAGGCCGCTATTACGTCCTCGAGCTGCTTTAAGAGATCGCTTCCGGGAGTATCATAGGCGAGTTGCAAGCAAGTCTCCCCGAATTTTCAAGGACGCATTCGAGAAAGCTGTGGGGAAATGTACTATACTTAGACGCGGACCCCCCCCCCCCCGTACCGTACTCCGTACCGTACTGACCCCCCGTGCCGTATTCCCGTACCGTATTCTACGGTACGGAATACGGTACGGCCCGTATTAAAGCCGTACTACGGCCCGTCCTAGTGCATTTTAGCCAGAAAGTCATGCCGTACCGTACTCCGTACTGAGCGTGACCCCCCGTACCGTACTCCGTACCGTAGAATACGGTACGGAATACGGTACGGCCCGTAGTACGGTACGGCCGTCTAAGTATAAAATGTACCACTAAGGGCTTCAGGATTCCCGGGAAAGTTCTTCCCGGCTACCCGAGTTCCCGGGAACGACCTGGCGAGGTCTATTTCCCGGCATGGCGTAAAGTCACACAGGGCAAAATTCTAAATTCTGCATTAAATTCTTTTAATTAAGACATTTTCCGCGTCATGCTATGAATGTTCTTGGCCGAACTGGACAAGTTTCCGCACCTTATAGCGGGCCAGGATGTTCCCTCGCATGTCGTGGTGGAGCAGTTCGAATTCGTAGCGAGCTTCGATGTTGACCTTCTTGGCCTCCTTCGGACCGGTCTTCTCCTCGAACACCGTCGTCTCCGACTTGTAGAGGTAGTCGTAGAGGATGAGCCTAAGTAGAATGTGAATTTCTGTTCTTATGCTTAGCAATGACGCTACGCTAAGGCTATCGTGGGACAGAACTCTTTAGGTTCCAGTAAATCGTAGACATTTGTTCGAAAGAAGATAAAGACAAACTTGCCAACACAAATAAAAATTGTAAAAAATAAATAATTACTTAATAAAATTAGCCACAATGAAAGGAATAGCTAATAAGAATAAACAAAAATTTCACCTAAATTAATAAAATTAAAAAAACAGGTTAATGAATTAACTAAAAATAACTAAATAAATTTGCTGACGCGAACTCTGCTTGCGGCATTGCATGCATGCGCCACCCAAAAGCCGCAGCAAATGCCGCTTGAAAGGGACGCAGCGGAAAGAGAACTGTTCACTCGCTTTTTGGACGTCTGGAGACAGGGGGAGCGAAGCGGAGCACGGCAATTCACTAGATTCCAGATGAGTTCTCGAGACGGCTGGACAGCGGGAATGATAAGGGAAATCTCCCGCGTCTTCCCGGCAGCGGCACCGCACGCGCGCTTAGCACTTTCCCGGGAAGGTTTCGCATCGCAATCGAAGCAAAAAGTGAGAAATGTCAGTAAGATATTCGCTAACCACTCGAGAGTCCTCGGACGCTCCCTGACCGACCAGTGCCTGATCGCATCAATGAGTCGCTTAGGTGCCGGTTGGTGAGGGAGGGTTATTGTGACGAATTTTTTGTGCGTCCGTCTCCGCTGTGGGGACGGCCACTTTCGGTAGGAATGCGTTTAAACCCGTCTGCCTAGTGTTTGCACGGGCAGAGAGCTACAGCTCAAGCAGCAAAGCTCTGGAAAGCAAATTTGTTCCCTTAAGCTGTTTGACTATCGTTCAACGGAATGTACTAGGGAAGTCACGAAATACGACAGACTGTTCTACAGATACCATGGTGTGAACTCCAGCCAAAATCAGTGGTTGAGTTCAACTCATTTGCATAATTCACGTATTTTCCAGCGGAAATTATTAGTATTTTTCCTTCTCGTTGTTTTTTTTAAGTTTTGAATTTGGTTTATTTATTTATTAATTTTATTTTCGTTTTAGGAAAAAACAGGCAAACTTAGCGAAGATTTGCTCTGTGCGCGACTCCTCGCGCGCCGGGCGGCCCGGCCTGAGAGCTTCTCCGAAGGCCGACGCCGACACAGTGTCATACCCCCTTTCTGTCACTTTTTTCACTCGATTAATTTATCCTTTAAGGAGCTCTAAAGCGTTATTCTACCGTGATTTCGGCGTAAACAAGGCAATTGCTGCGTGCTTATGAAGGCAAAAATTGTCCGTTCCAGCCTAAAACTGGCCCACGATGGCGCCGCCAGAGCGATTTCTGGTCGTTTGAGGCCTAAATTGACCAAAACCGGCGAATTTTGAAAGGGAAAATTTGGCTTGCCCCCCTCCCCCCGGCCCTTACCTATTTTTTCGATGCCTTGGTCCCCCCTTTGGTATGTTTCCGAAGTCTCCCTTTTTTGCCCTACATCGGTTTTTAACACTGATTTTAACACTAACACTGACACTTATACCCAATATAGCCCGCCGCAGGCGCCGCCAAAAGGAGTTTTTGGGCTTTTGAATAGAATTTATCGAAAATTTAAGGCCTCAATGGTTTTTCAGTCCCGAATACCACGTATTTAGCCTAAATGGGCCCGCCGCAGACGCCACCAGCGAGGTTTTTAGGCGTTCTTGGTAAAGTTGCGTTGAAAATTTATTTTGCCTTGGTCCCCCCCCCCCCCACGCGGCCCCCCTAAATACGCTACTGTCTTCATGCACTGCTCCCGACGTCCCTGGCGGTGGGCCGGAGATAACGGTCTCGAGCCAATCCTCGCCGCGTGATCAGCCCAAGAGAGTGACTCGCTGGGTTAATACTTTCGCGACATCTCGACGCTTTGGAGTTGGCAAACCGAGGCCCCGGACGGGCCGGGGCCGAGCCGGGCAGCCGGGTTTCCGGACCGGCTTTCCGGCCGGGTGGGGCTTAACCCCGTCACCCGTGTAGCCGGTCCGAGATCTGGACCTTTTTTTGACCAAAGATACAACAATTTGGCCTTTTTAAGCGTTATATTGAGTAATTCTTTTTCATGCCAAGACTTTAAAAAAATTTACTTTTCCTCTTTTGAGGGGATTTTTTGGAGGTTTTGACCGATCGTTGGCGAATTTTCCTAAAAATTCGGCCAAAAATGTACAAAAATTCAAAAATTCGGAATTTTTGCTCGCGGGTGTTCTCCGTCGCGGCTCACCGGCCCCGCAGGGGCCACCCCGGCCCGCCTCCCCCCGGCCGGGTGGGTCAGATGCCAGCTTAACGACGCTGCTAGATCGAAAGAGACTGGAGTTGGACTTAAAAGAGTTTCACAAGAGAGGCAGTTAGTGGGCTCTCCCTGCAAGACAAGTAGGCTCGCTTGAGAATGCAGAAATTTCTGCCATGCTCTATGTCTCCGCGTTTGAAGG
This sequence comes from Aphelenchus avenae, assembly GCA_020875895.1. Taxonomy (NCBI): domain Eukaryota; kingdom Metazoa; phylum Nematoda; class Chromadorea; order Rhabditida; family Aphelenchidae; genus Aphelenchus; species Aphelenchus avenae. The sequence continues at coordinate 250,716 of JNEY01000026.1, read as the reverse complement.
CAAAAATCCGTGAATTTTTATCCGTTTACGCTGCAATACCGCTACGCTGAAGGGGCCGCTGAACGACGCCGTTCGGATCCTGTGTAAATTAATTTTCAAAGGAGTCTTTCATATCTGTGCCAACACAAAGATGTAAGCGAATATGAGTGTCGAATAATAAAAAAATTTTTCCCAAGAGGGCTCTGAACTCGCCACCCTTCGCTTAGTCAGCCGACGCCGCAACCGCTTGCGCCGTGGGAACAACGCTGCGGGCTTTTGACCGCGACTACTCATCTCTGGGCTCGACTTTTCCTGAGCGGAAAAAACCTCGTTTATTCCGCTAAAACCGAGCGCGCATTGCGCCGAGCGATCCGAGCAGTCCCATCTGACTAAAACCGATGACTAAAAAGTAAATAAAGTAAAACTTTAAAACTAAATGAGGCTAATAAATTGATTAAATTCATAAATTTATAAAAATTATGAAGTTAATTAAGTACTTAGTTAATAAAATTAGTTAATAACTCTAAATGGATAAATTAATTAATAAATTTATCAATTAGATTAAAATATTTGCTGACGGGAACTCTGCTTGCGGCATTGCATGCGTCGCAAAGAGCCGCCGAAAACGCCGCTTGAAAGGGACGCAGCGGAACGAGAGCCGTTCACTCCCTCTCTTGCACGGTGGAGGGGAGGGGGAAACGGATCATGGGAATTCGCCAGATTCCAGCGGAGTCCTCCAGACGGCTGAACAGCGGGAAAGATAAGGGAAATCTCCCGCGTCTTCCCGGCAGCGGCACCCCACGCGCGCTGAGCGCTTTCCGGGACAGATTTCTCGCTGGAATCGAAGCAAAAAGTGAACAGTGTCTGACCGATATTCGCTAGGTATTCGAGAGTCCTCGGACGCTCGCCGCTGGATGGCCTCGGGGCGCACAACTGAGTCGCTTCCCGAGGATGTCCAGCGGCAAGAGTCCTTGCGACGAATTTTTGTGCGCCCGTCCCCGCTGTGGGGGCGGCCACTTAGGACACGTACCGAATTTGAATTAGGGAAATCAACCATAATTCAGAATCTGGGAAGTCGGCCAAAAACGAGGGCGCCGTTCGACCGCAACATAATTGCTAGTATCACCTGAAAATAGCTAAAAAATTTCCCGGAAATTTTCTGGCAAACAGGAAAAAAGCGGCTGCCGGAAAGACCAATCGGAACCTGTCTGAAACACAATCAGAGGATTTCTTAGTACTCTTTTTCTTGTCCTATTGACGGCCCCTTCAGAAAAACAAGCTCTCGGAAGCAGGGCCGTAGCCAGGACTTCAGGACAGGGGGAGGTCGGGACAGGGGGGGGGGGGAGTGGACCCCTACAATGGGCCAAAAGTGGGTCAAAATGATCTCAAATCACTAAAATAACGTTAAAAATGGCATTTTAGCCTTTATTATATATTTTAGACCCATATTAGCATAAATTTTTGCACAATTCTCGTGTGTTGCGTCGCAAAGTGAGAATATTTCACACGTATATTAGCTGCTACTACCTTCAGAAACTGGAGATCGGTGTGGCCGCCGGAGGCAAAGCCGAACTGAACCGAAAAATTTGGCGCAATTAAAAGCAATTAAAGCCTCCGTACCGTATTCCGTACCGTACAATACGCAGTACGGTACGGTACGGCCGTACTATCTGCAAAACTGTCGACCCTTAATGATAACCTTTACCCCGTAAGCCACTGTAAGCCGAACTACTCGAGTTCCACTGCTGTTGCCGTACAGTGCGCCTACCTCGCATGGGACTGAATCGTCGGCTTCTTGCCCTCGAGGTTCGGCGGCCACTCGCTGCGGTTGAACGGCTTCTTCTCGCGATCCCTGCCGAGGTCTCCGATCCGTATTGGCTCCGGTTTCTTCGGCTCTTCGGTTGCCTCGCTCTCCTGGTCAGTCCATTTTTGAGGGCTCTCGTTTGTAGCATCGGCCTGGTCGGCTTCATTGGCTTGTAGCCGGCTTATCGCTGAAAGACCTTCATGAGCTCAACATAATTTTTATTTTTGTTAAAGAAATTAAATATATGAATACTTTAAATAAATATATTTTATGTAAATAGGTTAAACAAGAACATTTAAAAAATACAATATATTTGAAATAAATACTTAAATTTAGTTTAATATAACTCTCGAAATTAGCAATATTCTGATGCGAGTTCCAGAGACCTGCGACCTTTTTGGGTTCACCATAGACATAACTGAGCGTCTATGAGCGGCGGAGCACGTGTGCTTATTCCTCATGATCACGTCATAAAAACGGTACTGTGTAGACTATAGTTCTTCATCATTTTCGCGATTTTTTTTGCCTGATTATGACAGTTTTTCTCGAATACATATTTTTCTCGAGATTTTAGCTTTATTTCGCCTACTTTCCGGCAAATCCCCTTAAATGTAGGCTAAAAACTAAGCACATCTTGGACAAAATGCTCCCGCGACTTTCACGTGGGAGACGTCTTTTTTGGTGGGAGGGAGGGGGGATAGGCCCAGTGCCGTAGGCGTTTTTACCTATGGTTGTCCGCAGGTGCCCTACATCAATTAAATGCTCACGAGGCAATAAACATAGCCGAAAACTTGGCCAAAATCAATCTAAAAGCCGTAAATGTTTGAAAATGAAAAGTTTGTCTAGGTTCCCATCCCCCCCCCCCTCCTCTTAGCCCCCCCCCCCCCTCCCGCCGTCCCGCCGCTACGCGGCCTACTCCGAATTCGTGGGCAGTATCATGGTCCCGGTTCTGAACACCCGATTGCTGCGCCTCCTTGCTCGTTTACGTGTTCTCTGCTCCGTGTCCGTGCTCGCAAAAATACCGCCTAGTCCTGCCCCTCCCCCCCCCCCGGATTAGTCGAACCTATGCACTTACCGAGTAACAACAGAAACCCGACGAAGACCCGCTTTAGAATAGCCATGTGTACGATAGAGTTCGGCTTAGCACTGTCGCATAGGTAGACAAGTAGTATGAAGTCTTGATGCTTTCTGGGAGTGCCCTTCGCAAAGCGACGTGTCCTTAACCGGCGGTCGGAAGACGCAATTAGCGCTATGAGACGGACGTCAGTCACCCATCGACGCAATCCGGGAAGCTGAATCGATCGGTGGTGATAAGGTGCTCGGGCGCTCCAGGAATGATATGTAAACAAGTCGTCGCTTGAAGCGAACTCATTCCTTAGAGGCGTCTTTCAAGGAGAGACGCAAGCTGGTATTTGTAGTTCGCAAGCGGAAAAGCGCGGTCGAAGGAAAAATGGTTCGAAATGAGTAAAACTTCTAAAAATTTTACCTCACCATAGAGGCAACTTTTTTGGCAACCATTGGGTCCCAAAAAATTATCAGGGCAAAGGGCGGGTCAGGGCAAGGGAAACCTGTCGGGCAGGGCAGGGAAACTAAAGGTCGGCACCCGTACCGTGTTACGGCCCGTAGCATACCGTACTGCCGTACTGAGAGTACGGTTGTACGGAACGGGTAGGTACGGCCGGTACGGCTGTACGGTACGGCACCGGCTCAGTACGACAGCCGTACAGAAAGCCGTATTATGGGCAACAAAATTGGCAAAAAAATCAAAATGGTTACCATTTCCATAGGTATTTCGAGAAAGTACGTTAGTGTACCTTGAAAGTCTTATAAAAGAGGCAATCCAATGGAGAAAATAACCGAAAATTAGCCGAAGGTTACGGTTAAGCAACGGTTTAAGCTTACGCTTATTTTTGCCTTTACTACCGGCCTAGCGCGGTTTTTTAGTACGGGCCGTACTCAGTACGGTACGGCTGGGGTTTGCCGAGGTTTAAGGGAAACCGACCCTGAGCCGATCCCTAGTACATTCCCGGAGAGGAACGGGAGCTTTCGAAACACTGGCGCGCCCACGCTTTCTCGCAGTCAAGTGAAGATTACAATCCCAGTGGAATTAAGATTGCGATTCGATCCGTTTAATGCATTGCTCTTTGCGTTCAAGACAAAAAGGTTATTCCTGGCGCCGCTGCTGTGGCCCGGGGCTCTAGCGCTACAACTCGCCCTGGTACTGAGAAGAAGTGCCCATCCCGGATCGGGCCCAGGATCCCAGAGATGGTCACAACTGTTTGCGTAGGGGCCTGCGGGCAGCTGCCCACAGATCCGTATACACTAAAGCGCTGGTGTTTGTCCGTGGACAAAAAGTTTTCGCTAGCGGACCAAGTTTGATATCATTCGATAGGGCTTCTAAGGTTGCGTAAAAGTGCAAAATTTCAGGCGAATCGGTTGGCTAGAAAAAAGTTATGATGGACCAAAGTTTCGACTCCTGGCTCCTGCTTACATGCCATAGCGGGCCCGCTATAGCATGCTTCCTAGGCGGACAAAAAGGCTTCCTGCATAAGGCAGGACCCCCCCCTAGGGGGTCTGCATAGAGAATCCAAAAACTGCGTTAATTTTTGTAAATGTGGTATTAGCAACTAGAATGCAATCTCTGTTAAAAACAGTTTGTGTTGTTAACTCATACGTTGTCTGCCTGGTACAAGTCAACCCCGATAGCGGCGGAGGCTGCGCGAAGCGCAGCCCAGCCGCTAGTGCTTTGTAAACCGCAAGCGCAACTGGAACTAGGCGTTGTCGCGGACCGCGTGCGAAATGGGCCGGCCCGGCCCGACTTGGCCGGGCTTATGGCCCGTCCCGGGCCGGCCGGAGGTCGTCCTACAGGACTTTCAGCAGCCAAAATGTCAAGCTCAGAGCAATTGTTGTTGCCTGAAGATTAAATTTTTCAACCATTCCGCGCTCCTGTTGGAAAATATTTTCTGTGAGTAGTCACGTAAGTATTTATGTAGTCTCTTTTTTGTTTAAAAACCCAAATACCGTAAATCCTATAATAAAGGCCCCTTTCTCGTAAACACCTCCCCTCTAATTAGCTCCCCCCTCGAGGCTCACGTAAAATAAAGGCCCCCGGGGCGATAAATAGATGATTTACGGGTGAACACTTTTTAGAAAAAAAGTCTACCGATTACTGGTCGGCCCGGGCCGGGCTTGACCTTGACCCGGGCCCGAGTCGGGCCGGGCCCACATTTCCAGGGCCCGGGACGAGCCCAAAAAATCAGGCCCGAGTCGGGCCGGGCCGGACCCGCCGAAGTCGGGCCCATTTCGAACTCTGTCGTGGACTTGTAAGCTCAACTTGGCCCCGTCGGTCCACAGACGTGTTGAAGGAAGAGCGGTATTTTATTCTATCACCGCCAACAATGAGGAATTCTTTCACGTTCTGTCGCAAGCGAAAGCCCTAGCCGGACTTGTTGCCGCCGTCGCTGTAGACCTTGATCCAGTCGACGAGCATCTTCGCCGGGAGCTTGCTCTCGTCGATGTTCTGCCCCGGCAGTTGGCCGCCGACAGCCAGGTTCACGATGAGATAGAACCTAGAACCAGAGATTCCCTCATAATCTTCTCGAGATCAGGACCCTTGAACTTTACGGCATACTTTCTTGGAGTGCTATGACGCATGTGATAACGCTAGGACTCATGCGGTAGCGCTATGATGCATGAACCCAGGTTGGGCGGTCTCGGTGGCAGAAAAATCTCGCGCAACCCTGGCATGCAGCAACGCTACGATGCATGTGAGGGCATACTTCGGCATGCGACGGCGCTATGAAGGATGCGGAAGCGTTAAGACGCATGCGGTCGCGCACTTTGGATGCTTTGGGTGTTTCGCACTTGTGGCACTTTACAGGGCACAGGAACCAGCATGCGATGAACATGCGATAGCGCTGTGACACATGTGGTAATGCTAAGTCGCATGCGACTGGGCAACGATGCATGGAACAGTGCTATGACGCATGCGATAGCGCTATGAATCATGCGGAAGCGTTAAGACGCATGCGGTAGCGCACTTTGGATGCTTTGGGTGTTTCGCTCTTGTGACACTTTACACCACACAGGAACCAATGCATGCTATGCGGTAATGCTAAGTCGCATGCGATAGCGCCGCGCCACATGCGGTAGGGCTATGACGCATGCGACTGGGCAACGATGCATGGTACAGTGCAATGACGCATGCGATAGCGCTATGACCGATGCGATAGCGTTAAGACGCATGCGGTAGCGCACTTTGGATGATTTGGGTGTTTCGCACTTGTGACACTTTACACGACACAAGGAACCAGCATGCGACGACCATGCGGTAACACTAAGACGCATGCGATTCGGTAACGCTAAGATGCATGCGATAGCGCTATGTCACATGCGGTAGGGCAGTGATCGCATTAGACAGAGCTATGACGCATGTGGTAGCGCTTTGACGCACGTGATAGCGCCATGTCACATGTGGTAGGGCTAAGACGCATGCGATAGCGCTATGACACATGCGACTGGACAACGATGCATGGAACAGTGCTATGACGCATATGGTGCGCTATTGTGCATGCGGTAACGTTAAGGCGCATGCGACAGTGCTATGACGCATGACATAGCGCTCTGACGCGTGCGACTGGGCATGAACCATGCCGCAGCGCTATGACGCATGCTGTAGCGCTTTAATGAACGCAGGGGCTCTATAGCGCATGCAAACGTAGTGTGAATAGTGGCGCTATGACACACAGGGCTAAGGAATGAACTAATGTGCTCTTATGAACCAACATATCACTATGGTACGAGCAATCCTCTACTCGTTAACTAACTGGGTGGAAACCTACGGCTGATGGAACATGTCGAACTCGGGCTTCTTGCTGATGTCGATGACGTAGTACTGCTTGCCGTCGACGAAGATCTTCACCTCCTTCGCGTTCCACTCCGTCGCGTAGACGTGCCAGTCGCCCATGTTCGCGACGTCCGTCTTCGTGCCGTACTCGGCGTGGCCCTGGTAGGTCGGCGAGTTGGTGAACCAGTGCAGCGTGCCGAACACCTTGCTCTCCGTGTTGATGTGCTGCAAGAAACGGCATTCACCAATTTATAAAGCGTGATTTTGCCAATTAATTAATAATTAAAAAATATAATAAATAAATATATTTATTAAATTTATTAATTAATAACTAACAAATTTTTACTAATAAACAATTTTAGTAATTAACTATTAAGTTATAAATGAATTTATAAAGTAGTTTTCATCACGCCTAAAATCGTGCGCTATGCTCCCGGTGCTGGAGGTCGACCTGTGGGATTGCGCATTGGGCTTACCTCCATGATGTCGATCTCGCCGCACTTGGGCCAGCCCACCTGACCGATGCTGTTGCCGAGCATCCAGAAGGCGGGCCAGAGACCCTGACCAAGCGGCAGCTTAATGCGAGCCTCGGCGCGTCCGTATTGGAAGGAGAACTTGTTCTAAACACACGAATCTTAGGACCAGTCGAACGGTCTTATTAGGCGATACTGAACTCGACATATCACAAAAGAGAACCACTGTCAAAGGTCTGATCAAGCGCCGATCAAAGTATGTGCGTGGAAAGCCTCGAAAATGCCAACATGCTAACGCAATTTTCAGACGGGTCACGCTTTTAATTTTTCGTGTTGCTTTGATGTGGCCCTTTGCAATCGCAAAATCAGCTTCGTACCTGCGTGTTGATGCGTCCCGAGGTGTACTTCTGCCCGCCGATGGTCTGCTTCTTCGCGGTGATCACCAGGTTGCCTCCCTCGACCTGCACGTTCGGCTTCTGGTAGTTCTCCTGCTCCGCGTTCACGTTGAGGTAGCCTACAAACTGCTGCTTCTTGACGTGAAAATCCCGAACTCTTCCTCAGTTTCCTTTAAAAATGAGGAATTTTTACGAACGATTTACTAATTTTAATTTCTAATTTTTAAGTTTCCTAAGGCCAATTCATTTTAATTGTATTTTAGAAAATATAAAAAATTACTGAGATTTTTTACAGACTTCAAAACATTTTGATGTTTTCAAGAACGCTTTACTAATTTTAATTTCTAATTTTTCTTGATTTATACGGTCTCATTTATATAAATTATATTTTAGAAAATATAAAAAAATTACTGAGTTTTTTAGATTTTAAAACGTTCTGATTTTTTGCGAAATGGAGTAAGTCCATCAGGAACAGCGACGGTGAATGTGATGTACGGAAATATAAAGAGCTTACCCACTTCCACGTTCCACTTGGTCTTGTCGAGGCTGTTGCCATTGAAGTTCTCCTCCCAGACGAGCTAAAACGGTCCAGTAAGACCAACGGCGAGCGTTTTAATGGTGGCTGATGCACTGTTTAGTCGGGTGACACCTTTTGGTCCGTGCGCGGCAGTTTACTTGGGCAGGATCTCCGGTAGCGACCCTAAACGTGCTGGTATGCGCGGCGGTCGCTAGCAGAGATCCAAGCCATTTCACGACCATTTTGTCCATTATGAAGGCTGTTGAAAGGCACGAAAAGTGGTCCGTTTGGTATCATGCCTTTAATAAGGTCCTGCATAAAGTGCCTCGTACGACGCCGTACTTTGTGACAAGGGCCTACAGCTAAGGGAGCGTCCAGAAATTATGTTAGCCTAAGAGAGGAAGGGGGGGGGGGTCAGCCAGTTGTTAACCCCTGTTAACATGGGGGAGGGGGGGGGTCAGGGGGTGTTAGCAAGCGCGGAAAAAATGCCCGCCGCAGGCGCCGACAAGCGAAATTTTCGCTTGGCATGAGCAATTTTAACCCTAAAACTTCGTTGGTATCGCCTGCGGCGGGTTGTTTTATAACCTTCCAATTTCCAATCTTCCAATTTTCGTTCACCAATGCTGGCAAACGCAATCCGTTGAAATTCCGGAATTCACACTAAGTAAAATCACCTAAAAAATCTTTTGTTAGCTAACAAGGGGGGGGGGGTCAAGCGGCTGTTAACAACTGTTAACGAGGGGGGTCAAAAAATGGCTTTGTTGGTAACATGATTTCTGGACGTTCCCTAACGCTCGATGTACTCTGTATCCGTGGAGCGGTGCAGAAGGAGGTCAGTACTAGACTTGGCGGACATACCGAACCGTACTCCGTTCCGTGCCGTTTTCCAGGTTTTTTTTACGGAATATGGAAAGGAAGAAAGGAACGGAAGAGGGTAAAACGGGACGTACTCCGTACCGAACTCCGTTCTGTACTGAATGCGCCGTACTGGACTACGTTCCGTTTAGTACGGGACGGGGTACGGTACGGTCAAAAATTCACGCCGTTCCATGCGTTTTAATGAAGAACGGCACAGAGCATGGCCGTTTTTTCGCCGGTCCGTTCTCCGGGCGGTTCTCTCTGCGGAACGGAGTTCGGTACGGCGGGTGTCAGTACGGAACGGAGGCTGGTACGGAGGGGCTATCCGACCAAGTATAGTCAGTACGGAACGGAGTTCGGTACGGCGGGTTTAATACGGAACGGAGGCTGGTACGGAGGGGCTATCCGCCAAGTATAATAGGTAAGTACGCTAAGGATAGCTATCCGCGGCTTCCCGCATGTCGAATGGACGCTTCCTGCTAAGACTGTACGAGGCTTACCTTCGCCGAGAGCACCGACGAAACGGCGACGACGCTCAGGACGCCAAGCGACAACCAGGACATGGTTCTGCCTCGCCGAATGATGGCTCTCCATGGACGGTATAAGCCTTAAACGTGGAACGACTACCAGGGGATCAGTCCCGAAGAGGCCCCCTTAGAGCATGCTTCGATCTATTTGAACAGCTGACGGTTGGTCGCCTGGACGTAGACGCGGACGACCTCGAAACAATGGGCCGACACGAACAGGGCGGTTGTTATTGCTGGCGGGTACGTCAGCCGTGCTGGCAAGAGAACGATGAAGCCTTTACGAAGCCGCCGCATACGCGCAACTTGCCAGGGCTGGACCAGAATGCGACTAAGCTATGTTCCCTCTTCCCTAAAGAGCACATCCGGATACGCTATTCGCTTTCACGAAAAGTGAAATTTATTCCGTAGAGGTTGGCACGACACCACCGTGCCGTGATCCGGCCCGTGTTGGACCTCCCCGTGCCATGGACCGACCCGTGCTGGGCGCTCCCGTGCCGTGAACCGACTTGTGCTAGAGCCCCCGTGCCGTGAAACACGGCACGGAAACGGAACGGCCGTTTTCACGGCGCGGGTGTCCACCTCTAGTTTTCGGAAGGTTTGAATGAATTTTGGTATAACATAACATGCTAAAAATAGGCCAAAAAAGTGAAATTTTATATATATATTTTTTTAAATTTAATATAAAATAATTAAAGTGTGAAAACATTAATACTAGAAGAAAATCATAGTAAGTTCTTAGGATCTTTGTCATTATAGGGTGGAATATTAAACGTGAAGGATTTCAGACCGTATGCAAATCTGCATGTTACTTATGCTTTGACCGTTTTGCAGGGAGGGCAGGTGGGGATGCTGGAGGCAATAGTTTCTTCTTGATTAAAGTTATTTAATAAAAATTAAAGTTTTAGTATACAAATACTAATTAATTTAATTTATATTTTTAATATTGAACATTGAAAATTATGTAAAATTAAGAAATTAAAATCCCTTGGACATACCGTCACCGATGATCCGCATCTTTCGGGCGCTCCGCCTTCGCCACCCTGACGCTCGCCGCAGTCATGACCGCCGAATCCCTCTGGGGCAGACGCAGCGGCTGCAGTTTCGCGGGTTGCGGAAACCATCGTTTTTGCACTCGCCTCCCTGCGGACAACGAGCTAAAGACGTCGTTTAGTCACGTGTGCGTTTCGCGACACAAACATTCGCATTCGTAATAGCGACTGACGAGGAGAAAGTCGGTGAAGACCGGCACGTAGCGTCGGCCCATCGTGTGCAGGTACTGCGGCTCTGTGGGATTCGCGTAGACGACCAACTTGTAGTTCTTGTCAAGGCCATCTGAATCCAATAAATATTTCGAAGTGAGAACCGACGTACAGAAGTCGTCGAAAATCGGGTCAAGGCTTTAGGTATATCCCCGGCCCGACCCGACCATCCGACCTGACCTGAATGTCGGTACCGACGCCGGGCCCTGACCTCGGTACAAAAAGTTGCCGTTATAATGGCCCTGAAATCACTTTTGCGGCGTATTTTGTCATAAAATTATTGAATTTTTTCTTAACTTATGTGGCCAGAAAGTGTTCAAAAAATGCTCCGTTTCAACCTAGGTAAATCAACCCGCCGCAGGCGCTGGCAGAAAATGTTTTGAGCCTTTGAGGCAATTTTTCGCTGAAAAAGTGGCTACAACTTGCCAAATCACTGAACCAGGCCGGGGTTGGGATCGGCTACCGACCTACCCCCCCCCCCCCTCACCCGACCCGATAAAGTACCGTATTTCTTCTAATATAGCCCCCCCTCTAATATAGCCCCACCCAAAGATTTCTAGATACGCATCTGGGGTGTGCGGACTTAAAATCTAAAGCCATATTTGGATAGATAACAATAAAATAAGAATTTTAGAATGGAGAACGAGCCTTGCTGATGACAAATAAAATTTAAAAAAATTTTTAAAATTCATTTTTTTCCGAAAAAATCCTTTCCGAAAAATATAGCCCCTGGGGCTATATTCGTAGAAATACGGTAGGCTTGTCGGGTCGGATCGGCCCGACCTGTCAAGTCGGCTGCCGAACACTTTAGAATTACGTCGGATTGGGAATTCTCTCCGACCCGAAGGGCACCCAACCCTACTCCTAAATGCATTGTCCGCTCCATTTTGTCTTTCAGCCGATAAGCCTATGAATTAAGTGACATACACGCTGTGTAGTGCATGACGCTTCCGTAGTCGTAGGGCACGCCGAGGTTGGTGCTGTCCTCGTCTGTCCTCTGCGGTCGTCTTCCAGTAGACCCCGCTGTCCGCATATTCGCTTGGAACCCGTATGAAGTCGTCGCGGTCGTATCGCTGCATTTCGTGGTGTAGACCTTAACCGGAGGCTGGCTGTTGTCCTACGAAAAGGACAGCTGGCATAGGAATCCCATGGCGGACCGGAAAACTCCGTGCATTACTCGACCCGACCACCACAGGCCCGACGACCACCAGCCCGATCGATCAGGCTTGATGTGTGCTTTTTTGCATGCCAAAATTCTAGTACGTCCCGGTCCGACTGGCTTAGGGTGTAAAATGGCTTCCTTGCCGTGCCGTTTTTCCGTGACGTCGTGCAGTGAACGGCACGGGGAGTCACAAGGGGAACACGGCACGGCCCCATAAAATACGTGTCTATAACCGTACCTTGACAAGCCGGGTCCAGTCCCGTGCCGTTTTCCGTGATCAAGAGGATGGCCCACGGCGCGGGGGGCGGGGGGGGGGGGGTCTAGGCCATTTCTACTCGGTTGCGCCTGATTAGGGTCGTCGGCTTTGGGTCCCGAATGTTCGAATGGGCATGGGCATCACCATGCCCTACGCCGCAGAGAGGGCGTGGGGGGGGGGGGGCAGAGGAGGAGATAGCGCTACCCCGGACCGGCCCGGTACCGTTTTCAAAGCCGTCATCAAGTCATCCATAGCTAAAACATTTGTCCTGCGAGCAAAAAAAAGTTATGGAGATATAGGGAATCGAACCCCAGACCTCTCCCATGCTAAGGGAGCGCTCTACCCCTGAGCTATATCCCCGGCGAACGGAGGCAGAAACATGCGCCTCTTTTGCATCCGGTGAACGGTCAATGCAAGGTAGAGATAGGGGCCGTAATGTATTGCGGGCTAGAGCTGGCAACCCGTGACGTGACGTGAAGCCGTGATCACGGCCCGGCTTCAAGGCACGGGGACCTCAACGGGGAGGGAGGCTTCGATGAAGCAGTTTTTTGAAAGTTTTATTCTAAAATTGTTCTTTCTAAAATTGTCGACCCCCTCCGGGTCACGGCCAGGACAGGGTTTTAAAAAACGCGGCCCTGGAACGGGGCAGGCCTACCCAATCGCGAACTGGGCTGTAAGGGTAGCCATCCGGTGACGTTATCCGTGACGTGATCATTGACGTTATTCACGGGACGGATCACGTAATGGGGGCTGCCGTCACGTCACAGACGCGTAACGGGTCTTAAAATAGCCGTGATCCGTGCCGTGATAGTGTTAAAAGCCGAGGTCCGTGATGTGATAACGTCACGGATCCCGTCACGGGGGTAGAGATGGGCCAACCTCGCTCTCTCTTCTCTTCTTGCNCCCGGCCACGGTGGCCATCTCTACACGAGGATGCCGTCACGGCGCGGATCCCTTAACGAAGGGGGGGGGAGAGGGTGGTTTGGCGACCGTAACAGTGCACGGAAAGTCCTAGTGGGCGCCCAGGCCCATGGTCTCGCCGGAAAACCCTGAGCGTTAACGGGTAAGAAAACACGCTCCCTTGCGGAAATAAGCGTCATTTTACATGACTCATACCTTTCGTATTAATCCTACCGTCTCAGTAGGTAAAAGATGAACGAATTTGGTCAAATTTTGTCTAATTGTTGGCCGGTTTTGGCGTAAAGGTTGCGAGGAAAACGCGGAAACGCCTGGTAAGGGCCCGGTGGGTCTCCAGGGCCGGGCCTGAGCAGGGCTATAAAAACCCTGCCCTGGTACAGGGGACCCTGAATCAACGTATTTTACCAGGAACGGCCAACGGCTGGGGACTAGAGTTAGCGGGTCGTGTAACGGGGCGGTCCGTTCCGTGGTCCATGCCGTCCTAAGACGGAACGGCATGTCAGTGGGATCAGGACGGGACGTTTTCCGTTCCGTCCAAGTACGGGACGGATCACGGAACGGCTAGAAAGTTCATGCCGTTCCGTCCCGTTTTAATGGAGAACGGGAAGGAAAACGGCCGTTTTGGATGCCGTTCCGTGCTTGTTCCGTTATGGAACGGCACGGAGCCAGGCACGGTGGGTCTAGGACGGAACGGAGGCCGGTACGGCGTGTATCCGCTAACTCTACTGGGGACTCCTCGGGTCCGGGCCCGAAACCGAAGCGCCCAGAAAATATATGATTTTCATATGGGTCGGTACGGCCCGCGTCTATGCGCCACCAGAGCAAATTTCCAGAGCTCAGTATGTCATATTCTCGCCTAAATTTGGTTGGTTTCGCTTGCGGCGAGCCCGCGTAAACCGTCGTAAAGCTTCGGTTCCTTCGGCCATTTTAGCCGAAGACCAAAGTAAAAAAACGCCGAAGATCAAAGCCGAAGTTTCCCGCCCTAGCAGGGCCAAGGCAGGTCAGGGTAAAATTTGCCCTGCCCGAGCCGACATTAAAATACCATTTACAAAATAAATGTCATTATCCAAAATAAAAACATAAATTAAATTAGAGATTAAGTAAATAATAAACAAATAAATTCAAAAAATTAAATGAGATTAAACAGGTGAACCTGCCCTGTTCCAAACTCTGTTTTCTACCGGCCTCGATCTTGCAAAAACCTTTTTCTACGCTATCGTTGATTCTCATCTTGCGCTACAAAGACGACGGCCGACGGCGAACGAATTTATCAATGCGTCTAAGCTGCGCTACAATAATGCGCTATCTGTAGGAGAAGCTACGAAGAACACTAGGCCTCGTCCCGGGGGTCGTCCAGGTTGCGCAAGCGAGCGCGCAACATTTGTCGGTATAGTTTGCGCCGGTAGGCCTCCCGGTCGTATTGGTACTTGCGCTGGCGGACCACCCGGTCGGGGAAGACTAAGTTGCCGAAACTTCCGCCGCCGCCTAAATTTTAGATATATTTTGAATAAGTTAAATTTATTTATTTTGATTATTTAAATTTTGTAATTTATAAAATTATAAAGTAAAAATAAATAAATTAATTAAAAATAAAATAACGAACTAAAGTAAATTTGCAAAATAAAATCTTAAAAAATTATAAAATTCAGCGCTATAAATTGACTGAAGCAAATATATTCAATGATATTTTTCTGGTGCATTTTAATTGCCTCACCTATAATGTCCTCGCCGAAGCTTCCGCCACCGCCGGATGCCGTCGAGCCACCGAAGCTCCCACCGCCCGACGTCGAACTCCCAGTGCCACCACCGCCGCTCGTCGCCTTCCCGAATCCGCCACCGCCGCCGCTGGACGTGCCACCGAAACTTCCGCCACCGCCGGCAGAAGATCGTCCCGAGGTGGCAAAGGATCCTCCTCCTCCGGTACTTGTCTCAGGAGCGAAGCCACCTCCGCCACCCGACGTGGCACCGAAGCCACCGCCACCGGATGTCGCCTCCTCCGAGCCGAAGCTGCCACCACCGCCAGAGGGACGGCTGCCACCGGCGAAGCTCCCGCCACCGCCGCTGCTGCCACCGAAGGAGCCACCTCCGCCACTTGAGCTGCCACCGAAGCCGCCACCGCCGCCGCTTGATCCGCCACCGAAGCCGCCACCGCCGCCACTTGATCCGCCACCGAAACTGCCGCCTCCGCCACTCGAGCCGCCACCGAAGCTGCCACCGGCTCCTGTAGCAGTGCCACCGAACGATCCGCCACCTCCACTGGAGCCGCCGAATCCGCCGCCACCACCGGTGGCACGACCACTCGTTGCCTTGCCGCTTTTTGGTGGCGACGCCGACTCGTTGTCGACGTTGGACCGCTGCGGGCACGAACAGTACTGGCCGTCCGGACCGGGTTGGCCAGGTTGTCCTTGCTAAAACGTGAAAAAGATGCAGCTAAGAGTTTTAGAACCCTTCTTATATTTATAACCTAAATTATTTTGAAGATGCCCAATACATCTATTTTAAACTATTTATTTAAGATACGTGGAATTTCGAAAAATTATAAAATAAATCATTAACTTGGAAAAGGTAATAAAATAACCGAAAATTTGAAACAAAATAATTTGTATGAATTAATTATTTTATTAATTTATATACGGAATTAAATAATTTTATGTGGCTTTCGTCGCTTTAATTTGGCTCAGATTTTTCGATCTTTTGCCAGAATAATTAAGATTATTATTTAGCAGCAAACTTACCGCCCCTGGCGTTCCTGGGTTTCCCGGTGTTCCAGGCGTTCCAGCGGCTCCCATCGGTCCGCGTTCGCCGGGCGGTCCTGGTGGCGCATTCGGTCCAGGCAAGCCTGGGTTGCCTTGTGGCCCAGGCGAACCGGGAATGCCTGGCGGACCAGGTTGGCCATAGCCTCGGATGCCGTCCTCTCCAGGCTCGCCGGGTTCTCCTGGAGCGCCGGCTTCTCCTGAACGTTAAAATGAGTTTTAGGTTTTCAAGTGAGCTCTGGAAAGTTTTGAATAAAGTTTGTCATTAAAAATATTTTAGTCAACAAATTATTTGATTTTTGCATTATAAAATTATACAATTATATTTAATGAATTATAAACTTTAAAGTAAATAAAGTAACAAAAATAAAAAGAAAACAATAAAAGAAATTAAACATAAAATCGTGAGTAATTCTACAAATTATAAATTTTAATTATTAAATTTATAAATTAACCATATGTATTAAAAATTAAGCTTAAATATAAAAAAGATACATTTGTCAATTTTTGGCAGCTCCTCACCTGGCTCCCCTGCATCACCCGGCGGTCCGGCCAGCCCCGGTCGTCCCTCGTTCCCAGACTGGCCCGCTTGGCCTGGCTCGCCACGAGGTCCCGGTGGTCCCACTGGCCCCGGCGGTCCCATCGGTCCAGGTTCTCCAGCAGGGCACAAGATGCAGCCAGGCTCCTCTTTGTTGTACACCAGCGCGACGCCTGGGGCTCCGGGGCGACCGTCCTCGCCGAGCAGACCGTTTTCTGAAAGCAACGTCGTTAGCCCGACCATGTCCCGAGCGCACAAAATAAGGCTGATTTTGTTGCTGAAGGACGGAAGTGATTGCCCTTTTAGGCAAATGCAGCAGAGTCAGTGTACCGGGAAGACCTAGTGTTCTACCGTCTCCTGTAGCACAGTTAGAGGGACATGGAACGGGCCGTTCCGTGATCCGTGCGGATTTCCGTACCCTCCTAGCAAGGGACGGATCATGGAAAGACTGCGGCGCAAAATGGCTCCGTATTATGTGCCGTTTTTTTTGCGGGCCTAAAGGCCTAAAATATGTGCAGTTTTTGCGTCAAAAACGGCCAAGCCGTCAATCCTGCTCGTCCCTCGTTCCCAGGCTGTCCTGCTTGGCCTGGCTCGCCACGTGGTCCCGGTGGTCCCACAGGCCCCGCCGGTCCGGTCGGTCCTGGTCCGTCCTTAAGCAACAAAACCTAAATTATGTGCAGTTTTTGCTCCAAAAACGGCCAAGCCCGTCAAAATCTGGTCATTTACAAGTCATTTTCTTCATACTAGCACATTGTTCTGCCGTGGCGTACAAACGACACTTTTCTAAAGGATTTGACACCTTCACACGTTCGGAGGGAGCAGCAACAGAAGATTTTTTTTTATTCGCAACGCTGTGCCGTCCCGTGGCATGACCCGCTCAGTGCTGGTACATAACGGAGCGTGGCACGTGGTCGAGGGCATACGTCCGAGGTGGAACGGAGACGGCAACGGTGGCGTTCAGCACGGAACAGTCCCGGGAAGGAGGAGAGGAGGGGGCTGTGCTTAGTTCGTCCATGAGTAACATGCTTCAGCTCCGTACTACGACCGTCTTTGCCGTGGTACAGCCAGTGCCTGAGGAAGTGGTAGTGGTAGTGGCGGTAGTGGTAGTGGCCAGAATTTCGCTAGTGGGAAGTGGTAGTGATAGGTAGTGGTAATGGCACCAAAATAGCTCAGTGGGAAGTGTAGTGGTAGTGGTAATGGCAAATTTTGATTTGCCACTACCAAAGAAGCACTACATAAAATGCCCGCGGCAGCAACGCCAACGCGAATTTTGACAATATTTGTCGATTTTTTGCGCAAAATTTCGTTGGTGTCGCCTGCGGCGGGCATGCTATCTCTTTGTATTCTTGTCATTTTACGTACTGCCTGTGCGAGATCGGCACATTAGACATTATTAGGAAGTTTACTTTGTGAAGCACAGAACAAGCCGGACCGTCAGCGAGGTCGACTTGTGGCCTGGGGAGGGGAGGGGGGGGGGGGGATCCCGGGACCTGGACAAGAATCCGTGGGTTCGGTTCCCGGTTTTTGCCCAGACCCAGCCCTATTTCAGCTTTAACACTGAGTCCAAACTGGCCCGCCGGAGGCAATACCAACATCATTTTAGTCGAATATTTCACAAAAA